>JAQIWT010000122.1:0-33480 GCA_034696485.1 Isohypsibius dastychi | reverse complement strand
GAAGTCGGAACAATGGCTACTTTGGAGAATCTGGAAGAATCGGCTACTAGTGAGGTGGTTACTACCCAGGCTACCACCAAGCTGGTAACCAAGCACGGACCGACGAAGTATACCGTCAAAGTGATAAAAAACAAAGATGGAAGTCTAGCCGCGGATAGTGAGTCGACGAATGAGATAAAACGTGAAAGGCGGATTCAAGGAAAGAAAAACGACGCGTCGAGAAGCTTAGTCAATTTGGCGGGAATTATTTTTGCAATTTCTGCCATTTTATTCGTGTGAAATTAAAATCACGTGGAAAATGAACGCTCTTCTGATGGAAGAATAGCTCGGTTGTTATAATCTTTTCGCAGAGAAAAAGTATTTCCCCATGTCCATCTTTCCCACTTGAATTCCGGTTCGCGGATACTTCACCCCATTTGTTGGCTTTTTTCTAACTGATTTTCTATTTTACTCTCTTATTTATTAGTATCTTGACATAACCTACCTTGACAATGAAATCGTCGCTCAGTTCTCTCGGATTGGCTTAAGCAACCTTCAATCAGACTTGACCAGCCTATAGCCATATCACCAAGATTTACATTTCGCCAGTTGCCACTTTGAAGCACAACCTAAGTATCGACTACTAACCTACTTAATTCTGGAAACAGTGCCCTAAGTGAAAACTGGTAAAAAGTAATTTTTGGTCATCGCGAGTTGATTACGCATTGTCGCTGGTTACCCATGTCACCGATCACACTCGAAAGTCAAGAAATTCAAGGAATGCGTATCAAGCTAATCTTTCTCGAACTTTTTTTGCAAAATGTACAGATCAGCACCCTTCTAGTAATTTTATGGATGTTCTCACTGGTTTTCAAGTGCTTTTGTCACGCATTGTCTAGGCGGGTATTTCGTCGGCTTGTCGGCAGGTCATTTTGCAATACAGTCTCAATTACTGTATTGCCGCTGTAACTGTGAAGAAATATTCGCAACCAAAGCAACATTTGCTGTAGATGGTTCGTGGTGCTGTGGATTCCTGGTCAATACTTGTGCTTGTAAAAACAAACTGACTCCCGCCATATTATTTGTGACATAATGCGGAACGTGACACACAATGAGCCCCACAAAACTAAAGACCAAAATGAGAAGTACATTGACCCTTATTCATTTGGTTCAAAAGCATTCTCAGGAAGTGCGTCTACGTATATAGCCTCTATCCCTGTTTCGAATCAACATGATCAACAGTTGCGGCTGTTTCGCTGATATGGGCCACCAAAGCATCGGTCTCCAGAGAGTCATGTTGACCGGAGGAAAAATAGAGTTGGTACGCTATTATGAGTGCGTTATGATTCCATCGTAATTACTGGCATTTCAGACATTATTGAGTATTTTGCGGTAATCAAAATCTAATACATAGCAGGCGATCATTCTGTGATGAGACGTTTTATGCCGTTTTCGGGGCGGGGTATGCCTGGATATTAATTGGGACGCGGTGCGATGCCTCCCATTCCAACACAAAATCTGGACGAAAACTTGGCAATTTTCTTATACAGCAGTAGTTACTGCATGAGTCATGACTGCATTCCTCGTCGCCTTTGCTCTTGTTGAAGGATAGTTTGTAAATAAAGCATGTCTGAAATTATGTACCACAAATAAGGTCGAACAGTGGGACCCCCCCCCCCCCCCCGTTTGGCCATAATGATTCTTTTTGCGGTTATGAGCGCGGCATCCTGTGTCATCACAGTACAGAATGTGTCATGTTGACGAAATCTGCAACAAGTTGCAATTGTCAGGCTATCCAGCCTCAACTGCAAATGAATTAGTTCCCGAATGCTGATCCTATCTTAAAGACCTCTTGCTTTGAGTTGATCTCTTCCGAAATCTTTACAAAAGGTTGTCACAAAGTTTCTTTCAGAAACCAGGCAAATCCACTTCCAGGCACTGTACTAAAAATGATGTATTCTCATTCGAAGATATTGACGTTATGCTCATGCTGAAAGCAAGAAATGGAAATGGAAGTCAGACTACCTGGTTTTAGGAGATAAATTTTTTCGCTGTTTTCTCGTGAAAACGAGCGTTTGTTAGCGGGCGCTTGAATCAGCTCTTTCAGTAAACTTTGAATGTTGTTTTCAGCGCTCTTTTGATCAGCGTTCGTAACGATTCCTAAAGTGATCGACTTTTGAGCATGGGAACTCGACCGGGAACGGCCAGAAACTTGGTAAGATTGGACACATTTGTGTTGCCAGTGTGTTAGTTCTAAATTTAACAGGGCACTACGATGAATTTGATCCGCTCAGATGATGACGACAAGTACGCAGTATATGGTTCGCGAAAGGTTTATCGGTCATTTAAGAACTGGAGTCATTTAATTTTTGTCACCCGTTTCGTGCATCTAGTTTACTACCACTTAGTCATATACTGGCACTGAGTGGGTCGAGTCAAATCAACCTTAGTACCAGCTAAATTTCGGAGTAGACAAGTACTCTCCTAGATCACGATGAATTTCAGAAAAGTGGTTCGTCACGAGAGTATGTTTTCAAAATGCCTTAATGGCTGGCTGAAAATTCGTAACAATGATTTCATTGCATTCACCGAGACACGCGACTCCGACACACCAAGCTGGTTGATCTCTACTTCTTTCATGGGCATGCTCTTGCCGAAATAACTGTCGGACATTTTGAGTACCGTGCAGACTTTTTTTCATTCACCATGCCACACCATCACAAATGCTTTGGATGACCACGAATATGTTAAAGTCACCCGGCTAAAGGTCGGAACATGGTCCACTTGCCGGGATGGAGCAAGGAGAAATAAAATTGCCAACAATATCTTGCCTCCTTGCGCAAGTTTACTGGCCGGCAATTAAGTTGCTCGGCAAGATTTGCCCAAGAAATATTCATTGCTGTGATCGGGCAACTGACAGCAAATATTTCTGGCAAGATACCGCCCAAAATTAATCTCCGGAGGTTTCTTTTTAATTAATTTTAATCTCAACAATTGCACAATTTTCTTTTCTCTACCAAGTACTTTCTTTTAATTTTCCCTGGTAAGACGCAGTATCTAGGTTCGATAACAGAAGATAACTTCAGCCCATCTGTCAGAGCCTGAACTTCCCATTTATACATTTCTGAAGTGCACAAGGGCTAGCAGGAAATGTGAGGATGAATGTGTTGGTTGGTATGAGAAACTGGGTTTTTTTTACCCAACGGTCAAACGGATTATTTAAATGAAAAATTCTGATTGGCGCAATTCGAGCAATTCTTGCTCCTTGCCGAAACATGTCCCATCCCCAAAGCAAGGAGAGCAAGTCCTTGCTCCAGGACAATTGCGCGATTAATTGCGCGGTCTAAATAGGACTTGCGCAAGTTTACTTGGGCAAGTCAAGCAATGGTTTTTTATAGTCCGGCAACGACTTGCCCAAAACGACTTGCACCAGGCCGGCAAGTGGAGCATGTTCCGACCTTAAGAAGAGTACTAAGACATCGGTGACGGAAAAAGCTGACAGATAACAAGTGTTAATCAGCGATGAAAGATAATGTTTGTTTCAGGCAGATTATTCTTGTGCTGGAGGCTTGACCTGAATCGGAAATTAAGAAATAAAATGCTGGTACACTAGAGAATGTACTTGGTTGGTTGTTACCTTGTCAGAAGGGCATATTGATACTTCACAGGATGTTTTTGTTGATGAAACTTTTGGTTCCTCTGAGAAAGCTGGCAATCTCGTCACGATAATCCCGGACAAAAACGAACTGTAAGAGCGAATATCTTTGTTATAGCTGTGAATTGAGTGTGAAAATGTCATAAAAGACAACTCACCGGTGGACCCGCGAATGCCGCTCTTAGCAGCAAGAGTGAAATCTGGCGAATCGTGAAACTAGTTGCCGCCATAGCACCAGCTCTGTCCAGTTCATAGCGAACATGATTGCAGTGACCGTGTAATTCAGAGCAACGCAGAATGTCCTAGTCTGCGTTTTGCCGTTCTGGAACTGGTGTGCTGAGATGTATATGTGGATGGGTATATAAACTCCACAGATGACAAAACCGATGAGTGATAGATAAGCGACCAAGACCCCACAGCCTGCTCGAAGGGGTTTTTTAAAGATGATGACGAAGAAAAGAATCAGACTCAGGAGTGCGCTGCTCATACAAATCCCCAAGCTAAGGAGATTGAAGAAGAGTAGTTCGTTATGATGTGCAAATGACTGCTTGGTTGAATTTGCGCGGTGACCGAAAGAAACATTGTGGGAAGCCATTGCATACAATTTTCATCTCATCGAAAAGAGAAACAAATATATATATACTGTACTGCCGCGACCAGCCCGTGCGAAAATATCACTGGGGTGGAGAATTTTACCCGTGGACAAGAAAGGTGGTAGCCTATCTAACATCAGTCTACTTTTACTGATTGCGCAATATTTCTGCACGGTCTGGTCGAGGCAGTACAGTGAGTTGCTCACGTAGAACAAAATTGCTCAGTAATCAGGATCAACGATATAATGATTTGCTTAAAAACGTCCTCAGGAAGTGCGTTTATTTACCTATAATTAATGTTTTAAATCTACCTAACCGCGGTTGTTTCGTTAATGCTTTGCCCCCAACCAAAAGATCGATGTTCAGAGAGTCATGTTGACAGAAGAAGACTTTACTACTGTATTACGCAAGAAGATTATTATTCGTACGCTACGATGCCATCGTGAATACTGGCATTCCAGGGACGTACAATACACTACAAATACGTTCTATTACAATTATTACAATTACAGACATATATTTTGCGCTAATCATCAAGCAACTAGTCATCTAGGGGAGTATCCTTCCGTGATGCGCGCCGTCCTTATTTTATAAATGGAGCAGGAAAATAAACAGATCTCGCGTTGTTGACAAAAATACTACGCATGCTCATGCAGATTGAGTATAATTTCTGACATGACAATAACTGCGTCGCTTATTTTTCTGTGAAAGGGCTTGAGCTATCCTTAATCAAACTTTACCAGCATAGCACATCACTCAGATGCGGATGTTCTGAGTTGCCATTTTAAAGCACATTCTACTTACTTTTAGAAATACTGTATTGAGGCTCTCTTATCATAGCTGGTAATCCATGCACACAACGTAGTTAAGGTATACTGTACCTTGGTTCCTCAAGCGGTACTGTGTGTCGGACAGTTCGAATGATCGGTGAACGTCTTCCTGCATTGAAACCGCTACTAAAATCACTTCGTCAATATTTGAAAGCATGCCCCCTCTGAAAAGTAGAACTCGGTGAACAGTTTTCAGAGACGGGCTATCTGGGTGCAACGAATATTCGGTGTCGTGGAGACTTCGGTGTGTATCACCCTCGGTGTCTGGTTATTTCGGTGTTAGGAAATAATCGTAATTGTGTGAGTTTGATATTATCAAGACAATCCATAGCAAAATTGAGATGAACATTTAAAAAATGCAGAAAGAAAAAGGAAGTGAAGCAGAAAGGTCCAGATTAGAAACAGGGATGTTTCAATAGAAGGCCACTACGGTAGCAATTTACAAGACAGGATATGTACTGAACAGATAGCTAATCGCACAGCTGAACAACTTAAGCTGAAACAAACTCAACACTTGGACAAAAGAATGAGCAGCAAGTATTGAAATATGCATAATCTCGTCAAATATGACTATAAACGAGCGATTATTTCCAAAATGAAATGTGGGACCGAAAAAGTCGAACCTTCATGCGAAAACTTTGTGGAGCATTTTATTGCTAGAATCAGAGACAAGAAGCGAAAACCACACAATGCATTCCTCAGAATAGAAATTGATTATTATGGAACTGCACAAATTTTCAGAATAGGGTTTGATATGTCTAGACCACATCGTTTAATAAGCTCAATTGTGTTCTGATTTGCTCACACCGGTAATATATGGTAGACGAAACATCGGGTTCGAGTCGCGAAAACGAAAGAACAGGTTAACGAAAAATCGGTCACGAAAAGGCGACTCCGAAATTTCACAACACCGAAAACACACACTTCGGAATGGCGTGACGCGACCCTGACCATTTAAAAATTTTGCCCCCCCCCCCATCTCGGGACTGCCATCCCTGTATTCCCAGAGTTTCTTAACTAGCAATGCGATGTTCATCAGATTGTTGCCAAACTGTGCTTTTGAATAAACGGCTTCAGTGCTTGCATGTCAAGTATCCAGTCGCCATCCAATCTGAAACGCCTTCTAAACGAAAAATTCACTGAATCACATGAACTTAAGAGCTTAATTGATCATCATACCGATAGCTCCAAATTGCCAAAAACAGCAATACCACGGTAACTGCTATAACCCCAACAGTCAAACCTATCATCTCACCGACGTCAATTCCTAAAAAGACATTAATTGAAAGCTTATGTAACGCATTTTGATAACACAGCTCACGGTTTAAGCACTGCAAATCTTCGCCTGAAAATCCGCATTTTGGTCGATTTGACGGAGGTTTGCCATCGGGAGGCCAAATAGCTTCGCGCTCAAACAATCCTCATTCCTCATTCCAGATTAAAAAGGGCTTAAACAAATACCGTATTAGTCAACATAATCAGGCTCACAAGATGCATGCGTAAATTACAACTAGTCCGTCAAAGTCTGCGTCAAATGATCGTATATAGTATTGGTTATCCTTGTCGCCGTTCTCATTTATGACCAGTTTCCCTCTCGGAGTGTGGAATGTTCGTGACCAGGCTGACTCGGCAATCCAGGTGGGCTGATCAAGTGAAGCATTCAACCTCAGTCTTTCGGTGATGACCTTCGACAGGCAATATAGTAAAATTAACTATACTTTTGAAAAACACTGAAAAAACTGACTTTGGCAAGAAGATGAACACCGTCATAATACGCGTGGACAAAGGGCGTGACCTGCGTACGCATACATTCGCTGCTTCACTGTTTTTTTTGGGTTACTGAACATTGAACACCCACCTCTTCATCGGGTTTGTAGACTTTTCCATAGACCAGGCTTTGCTTCTTGATTTCTGCGTCCAGAACTCTGGAACTGTTATTCATCTTGAAAAGTGTGCTGATCACGAGTAGATATCTCATTGCTTTTTTGACCATCTTGAAAAAAGTTTGAATTCGTGTATCATGCGAACACTCGGCACCCACACGATACTCACATGGTCTGGCTTCCATTCAATCGCTCCAAAAGATGGTGAACTGAACGGAGATACTGTCAGAAACGCCTGTTCGTCAATGCGTTACTCAGTGTCCATTGAACGAACACTTTGTTTATTACTCACATAGTCTCCATCAGCCATTCCAAGTTCTGCAGCAACACCCTGGAACGAAGATTTTTTCTATGGGTGTTTACCACAATGCTTGCTCACCAGATAATGCCCCCCCCCCCCCCCTAGATAGTGCAGAGCGAAAATCAAAGGCCCACTAACCTACTTCATGAGTAAGTGGTGGGGAACATTTTGTCTGGGAGCTGAGCTTCACAGGTACGTACCAGAAGAGATTTAAGTCGAGTTGCATGGGTGAGTATAAAGAATACTGCAAAAATAAAAATTTTAATTTCATGACACAGTAAAGCAATGGTGAGTGGTGACTTACTTCTGCTTGTCTTTGATGCTCCGTTCAGATATCGACGATAATGCGGTTCGGTTTTAAAGTTATAGTGGTATGATGATATTTGACGATGTCCACCGTTGGCCCGGCCCAGAAGGGTAACAAGCGTTTGACACATCAGGGTGAAAAAGTAGGCACTTTCTGTGGCACTGCTGTCACATATCACGGCAATATTCTTCCAGCGAAAATGGTCACACAGGTTCGCGATGAAAACCACTTCGGAAATTGCTTGATAAGGGAATAACCGAAGTAATGTGGGAAAGCGGACACGTGAGTCTAGGATTGAATCGGCTCCTGAACTGAAATTCATCATCAATATTTAGAGACTGGGCATTTTGAATCTGGTTCCTTTTGGTACACTCGGTAGCTAATAAGGTGCATGGCGAAAGACATGTTCATCATAAACAATTTTAAAGAAAATTCCATGTTCTCAGTATTTGGGGCAAAAAGGGTTTTAAAACGAGAAATGGCAGACTTCAACGTAACAGACATTGTAAACCCTAAGGACGTCTTTCTCTGAGGCTGATCATCGTTTTCGAATAGCTGCACTTAGCTGCAGGCTTCATTGTTAGCATCTGGCATTCTCACAAATTGCTTCCTGACTTACTTGGTTATTATCGGTAAGTTCCACTCTGCAATTTAAAGAGACACCTCACGCACCGTAATTGGGTGATTGAGCAGATATGTAAGCGCAGTTCCACGAACTCACCTCGGGCAACATCCGCAAGCAGAACCAACGCATTGCTGCATCCTGTAATCAGACAATTGCAGATTCACCAGCCGAATTATCAAAATGACTGCATTGGATAGAAAAGTCACGTGAGCACAAGAAACAGAAATTCGGTACCAGCAGCCATTGGGTTTTTTCATACCAGTGCCGAAGATCACCGAGGGCTTCTTGTCTTCTTTTACAGTCCAAAGGTATTCTGATACGAGCGGTAAAATATCTGTCTCGACATCTGAGCAGGATTTCATGTTGCTCTGGTTAACCGTCACCAAAGAGAAGTGAAAATCTGGTGCGTACTGCACGTTGACTTCATTTATAGCGATGTCAAGTGGCGGGGTTGTGTAGTCCAGACTGGTTGATAGCGTGGTTGGAGAATTGACGGAAAGGAAAGTAATTTCATACACTGATGCCTCTAGGATTACGGTGATGGAAAGTATGATGATAATTGCCCGTGTGATCAAATTGAAAAACATTGTGGTGAAGAAGAAACGAATGGCGAGGAAAACACGGGAAGAAATAACAGGTTGAACGTACGCTGCTGCGTTTTATACAGCAGAAAAAATTCAGAATGGAATTCCAACTCATCTTTGGTCCAATGCCGTCATAAGATAATATTGATATCGTGCATTTCAAAAGGTGCTGTGGTTCCACAAATAAGAGGGCTGCCGTATGACGTCAATAGATGAATCGAGTTAACCAATGGAATTTGGTTTCTGATTCGAACACTGATTTCCCGCCGACGGCAAGGGTGTATCTAGGTTTGAAACTATATGGGGCCAGCGGGAAAAACTTCTTGTATGGGGCCAATATGTGAACGCTTATGTGGGGCCAGATTCATAAAAGTGTTTGCCCCATGGGGCCAGCGGCCAAATTTTTTCGGCCCCATGGGGCTAAAATAGATTAATTTTGATCAAAAAACGTGTTTTTTGTGTAATTTTTGGGGGTTTTTGCCGAAAAAATTGTTTATATGGGGCCAAAAACTGATTTTCTGTATGGGGCCAACAGTGTGGGGCCAAAAAAATTTCTTATATGGGGCCAAGTGTTTGGGGCCAGGAAAGTCTTATATGGGGCCATGGCCGCTGGCCCCTCCCCTAAATACACCCTTGGCCGACGTGGGTCGGCCAACACTTATTTCTAATTGGTTCCCAAATCGACCAATCGAAGGCGATCATGATGTCAAACGACTGCCCGTGTAAACCTCGAACCGCAGTACATTTCGAATTGCACAAAATCGAATGGAAATGCACATGACGCAACACACATTCTACTAAAGTGAATTTCTCAGCGAGATTGTTTGAGATTGAATTAAAAGCGAATTCGTAAATCGGGTGTAGCCGGTTTACAAGCCTCAAGATTTTTCAAACCTGGGGTTCACAGAACACGCTTACTTGAATCCACTGGGGTTCAGAACCCGTTTTTTTCGAACCCAACCGCTTTTTGGACCCGGTTCACAAAACACGTTTTATTTAGCCCATCAGTTCAACAAAACCGTTTTTTCCAACCCTTTTGGGGAAAACTCAAATGCAAATTTTACGAGCTTTCTGCGTTGGGATTGGAAGTGACATCAAACTGGAAGTGATTCCCTGCGGAAATGATTTTCGCCGGAAGTGACAACCGACCGAAATAGATAAACAAAGTTCCAAGAAAAACGGTTTTTGAACCCACTGATTCGAAAAAACGTGTTATCAAACCCTTTTGGGAAAAATTCAAATTCTTTGAGCTCTCTGAGTTGGAACTGGAAGTGACATGTACAGTAGCTGGAAGTGATTCCCCACGGAAATGACTCAACTAGAGATTTTCATTGTTTTCACAATTCCATGACGAAATAGATTTCAGTTTCCCGTATTACAAGTTTCTGATTGCCTTCATAACGAGATACGTATTTAGAAATTCAAGTTGGAGTCTTTTAAAGCAATATTTTGCTGGGTTTCGATGACGCAGAATATTGAGCATTGATCAGTCTTCCGAACAGTACTGTACGTAATCCAGCGGATTTGAGATAAACCCAGCTTATACGTCATTCATCAATTTACATTTGAACTACTACAGTCATTGTGGAAATTAGTTAAAAGAGTATGCTATTCGTAAATGCTAAATAAGGCCCCTGCTTAGTGTGCTCGAAAGCTCTGTGATCAAGTGCAGAGGAGCAGGGCAGAGATTGAAGTTTCTGATATGGTATCGATCGCAGTTGTCATCCAGTCTGTCGTACTCTATAAGTCCAGGAAGTGGGCTCTTTCACATATTACAGGTGTGGTGAATTCGCCGTGGATAGACCGAAAAGACCAGGTGGAGATCCGAGCTTTGTGGAAGTGATGGATGAAACTTGACAGGACGTTACACTGAAACACTCACCTATTTCAGATAAAACGCTAAGAAGTTTGGCTTCATTCAGCGAAGTCATATAGAGAAGATACTTCAAGCTTCAATCAGTTGATTGGTCCGCCGGATTTCAGATTACATTTACCGGAGGTACCGAAGAGTACTTTCAGAAGATCCGGATGATTCATTTATTTGTCGTTAATCTGTGATGCTAATTCGATCTCTTTCTGAGCATCACTCAAAGACTCGGCAAAAGCTTACTGGAAAAACTGAGTTTTGACACGTAGCACTATCGGGATTTCTTCCCGAGTTCAAGTCATGGAATCAAGCCAATAATTTTTTAATTTCACGTTGAGAAGGCTCACACTAACGGATACCAGATCAGCTTAGCAGTATCGATAAGGCAATATCAAGATGAAATCGAGCTGATTTTCAGCTCACGGAAAATGACGATCCTTCTTCATGAAATGTTCACTTTGTTATGAAACGAGCGTTTTTTGATTTTGCTGTTGCTCGGTTGTATCAATAAATTCGCTCGATCGAAGGCTGTTGTTTCTGTGCACAAAGTGAAAGTTAAAATAAATTCACCGAGCCAACTTGTTCGTTGTTGTCAATTAAACCATTCAACATAACATGACTGAACTGAGTCAAACGTTGTTTGCTTTTGACTTGTTGGGGTCGTCCACGCGATCCATAATTGTCACAAAAGTTCGAAAACCTTCAGTTCACTGAGATTTTGTAAAGACCGTTGTAACCGTTTTTGTGAACTCCCCGTTTTCTTGAACCTGGGGTTCACGAACTCCGTTTTTGTGAACCGTTCAAGGCTCAAAAACCCCGTTTTTTTGAACCCAACCGTTTTTCTCGATCGGATCACGAAACCCGTTTTCTTGAACCCTCCACCGTTTACGGATTTTGTCACTGGCAAATTATGGAAAACAGCTTATATCATGACACAGCTCTTTCTACAGAAAAATCACGTCCGGGTAAGGTGCAGTATGCTGATCAAGCTGGAATACTAGTGTTTACATTTCGAAACGGCTGACCGAAAAGCTGAAACTGAGCTGTATTATCAGATGAACCATTCTCTCAAATTTGCAAGTGACAAAAACCTTATAAATCACTGTAGACTTTGGTGGACGGTGAGGACTTCACGATTCAATGTGCATCAGGTTGAGTAACAGTTCACAAACGGTTCCAAATGGACTAATATCCGGAGCAACAACAGGCTGCCGGCTCGTCTTGGTTATTCTGGAATTTATTCGACGTACCACACCTACATGAACGGCCATTTCAAGTTCCTTATACAATAGATTTGTGAAGGAAAGCCCACCTTAAGTTGGACACAGGGCCTTTCCGAAGTAACTGTAGCTCCAGCACATTTGGCCTTGCAAGCGTTGTCGTATGTCTTTCCACCACTGCCACATACTTTCTTCAGTTCGGCCGTACAAACACACCCCGTTGTCGCTCCCTGGGTTGGCCCTGCAAATCAACGTAAGTTTTTGACGGAATGAACGATCAGTACAGCGGAGTTCTCGGGAAATATTACGCACCCGCTCCTCCCACAAGAACAAGCAAACAGATTGTTAGGCAGAGGATCGGTGCTTTCATGATGAAAATCAGCTGGTTGGAAACCTTAGAATCCGTACTTTCGAAGTGCAAGGGAAAGAAGTTTGTTCTTGCTGATTGTTAAATTAAATTTCTTTACAAGTTTTGGCTATAATATGAGATAGCGACAGGTTGCACCTAGCCGGAGGGAAAACCGGCGAAAACACAAAAATATTTCCTAGTTCATCAATCAAAAAACATGATGAGTTTTGTACTGAGACTGTGATTCGAACAGAACGATATGAAATAGTTTCATAAACACCCCCAGGAGTTGTTGCAGAACCGGTACCCAGGCCAGTGTTTACTTGCTGCTGAACATACCGTTTCATGTGAGCGCTGATCAAGAAAAACTCGATTGTTCTTTCATCAAGCAAAATATGAAGGGCTTAATTGGAGATATTTTCATATTTATCTAGGTTTGAAGAAAGTGCGTACAAATACAGTGAACCTTTTCCCGCAACAACTGACGTCTCAAACTTAACATTGGAGCTGATAAAGGGATGGAGCAGACAACATGAGACTAAAATCTTTTTCACAAAACAGCCACATGAACACGACCCAGCTGATTACAATGACAATTCACCCTCAAACAAAATTAGCCATCCAGGAATTCACAAAAAAAACTCCAGTCAAACCATCAGAGAAGAGAATCCAACTGTTGCTTTCTTCCAAGCACAAAATTCGTCCCGCAAAAACACGAAAACAAACGTGAACAAAGCCCACGTTAGTTATTCCAGAGACCGCAACGAGGTGATAGTATCATTCCACATCTCAACTTTAGATAAAATGGTCCGGCGAGGTGTTTTTGCTCTTATTCTGGCGTAATGTAAGTTATTGTTGAGAAGTTGGACAACATCGCAGAGCTGATATGTGCCGCACTCCTGGTGCGAAAACTTGAAATTCTTCAAAAAAAACTTCCTCGCAAAAAGCGGCTCTGGCCGCGCTTGCGCGCATGTCCGGCACGTTGAGGCGGGCTGGCATACTGCCCCCCCCCTCTCAGGAATAAATGGACTCAAAAACAAAAAGTTCTCGAAAACATTTCGAAAAAAAATTTCGATCGAAAATCATGACCGGAAGTGACGTCATGACCGGAAGTGGGCGAGTGAGTGGGCTGGTAAGTGGGCGAATGGGTGGGGGAGTGGACGAGTGGGTGAGTGAGCAGGTGCGTGAGTGGGCGAAACTTTTTAAAATGTGGCTCCGCTGACCATAAAAGGTATTTTTAAATAGTAAAAGATATTTGAAAAAAGAGACTAATCGGTCAGGAAAATTCGAAGGTTTTGAAGGTTCCCCCCCCCCCCTGATCATAGGCCACACTGGCCTATGATCATTCATGGCTCTTGCCTTAGTAACCAGTTTTCTCACCTCGGGATTCGTGGGACATCGACTTCCTTTGGGAAATCGTCAATTATCCTCCCACAGTCGCTGTCCGCACCAGCGACAACAGAATGTGTGCGACCAACCAACTGAACCAAAAGAATAATTATTTCGAAACTCTGATAAACACTTTTACAAAATCCATCAACTGCTGCTGAAAAAGACAGCGGACTCACTTGATAACAAAATTCAATCACAATATTGTATTTATGTTTCGGTGTAAGAACTCTTACAATTCTGTCTACACCATCAAAGGTCATCTGCCGCTTACTCGTCATACTTATTTTGGCAACACTTTCTTGGTAACTAATCTTATAGTTATTTGTGTCTTTAGGTTTGGGATTGAGAAGACTCATGTGTTTTATATTCGAGGAGTTCGAGTTCTCAGTTTTGCTTATGCGATTGAATTCATTCTCATCCGTCTGGTTCGAATCGTTCATTAGAACAACTCAAAAACAATAACAACCCAGTGGGGTAACCAACCCTTGCAATTTGGTTCCGAAACAAAGCTTTATCTGCCATTCTCCGATCGATCGCTTGTTCGCGGAGTGCACGCCAACACCAGGTCACTTCAGGAATCAGTTGGAAATAAAATCAGAAGACAATTTTCTCTCTCAATTCTCTCTAAACCCTCACCCCTACTTTGACACGTGGTACAACTCACGTGGTGCAGTTTGGTGGCATGATAGCGCAGTGCAGCTGCAACAAGCTCCTCACGAGAGGCTTTGGTACTTCGTATTTGATCGAAAAAACAGATAATTATTTCTACAAAATCATCCTAATACAACTTGCTGATCTTTCCAGTGGAATATTTATAAATTTATCAGCCCCGAGTATCATGGCTGGAACTTCATCCCGCCAGTCCGACAAAAAACTCGAAGAAGGCCGATACGTTGGACGACGACATCACAAGTGCTTCTCTATCGTCACCTTTCGCGATCAAGCAAAATTCAAGGTGAGATGTTTGTTCGTCGTTGAAGTTCTTGATGGGATAAGAATGTGCAGCAGTAGGGCAGAGAAGGATTTCGATTTGTTTGTAAGAGCAGAGTATTTCAAAAATGTAAGAGTCAGCCATTTTTAAGGTGGGGATTCAAGCTTTTTGCTGTCTCAGATCCAGGCACCCACGTTATTCCTGGTTGTTCAGTCTTTATAGTCATCTGTTTGTCTCAAGGACACTTGCACTGATGATTGTAGCTGGTCTGGGGGTCAGGAATCGTGTGTGGAATGGAATAATCTGACATCCGCCCAACTGGGATTTTGCAAACTGCATTGGACGCAAATTTTGGGATTGATCGATTCATCACGCCTCAGTTGGGCAGAGTTCTGATTTTGCCACGATTTGCAATTTGGATGTTGTGTGTTATTTGAAACGCCAGATCAGGCATACTTTGTTGCCAATCTATCCCTTCCGCATCAATGATGTCTCCTGTTGCATGTGGTCCAACGAGACCTTTGCTAAATCAAGAAGTAGCTTCCAGATCAGCCCTTGAGATCCGTGGATCCTGATAGGTAGCTCGAAAGACAACCGGAAATGGTTTTGGAATTGCACGATATCTCTCTCACTCTGCTGGGCTCTCAGATGGAAGTCGCACTGTCAGAATGGGATGTGTAGAAAAACTGGACTGTAGCAGTAAAAACACCATTTTAAGACTTTCTTTTTTTTTAACAAAAAAGGGACACCCAGTTTTTGGATGAGTTTCACAAATTGCGTGTTTCTTGTGCTCCTCTTTTCAGGATCTGCAGACCAATATAAGATCTGGACAATTCTTTCTTTTCACAAGTGATGACTTACGAGGAAATTTCGGAAAAATGTATTTAAAGTCGTTGTTTTGGCACACGAGTTGAACTTGAATATCGATAAGCAAACTTTGGTGTTATCTTGGAGCCCACCCACTCGTTTTTTGCTTTCGGTGGTCATATGAAAATGATGCCGATAATTGCAGTTAACCGCAAGCGGCCAGTCTCTCTGCATCTGTCTCTGGCCATGTTTCTTGTGCGAATAATCTGTATATTCTTCCTGCTCTCATCTCATTCTCTCGCTCATTTTTCTTGACCGCCTCGACTTGGTCCGTGTGCGGTCAGCGTTCTAGCAGCTTCTCTCATCTGATTCTTCCGTTCGAGTAAGGAGATTTTACTCCTAGGGGGGGGGGGGGGAGGGGGGTGCTTTTACAAAAGGTCACGTTTCTTGGTTTCTGTACCAACAGCCTGTTGTCCCTGCGTTCAACCCGTTTTAACTTTTATCCAGCCCCATTTTCTTTAAAATCCTCATCTCATCTGTGTTGTGTAAGCTGAATTACTTATTTGTTCATTCCCACGCACCTCCATCATGAGCTGCTCCGAACCAGATGATGACTCCAACGCTACTCGTTATGACATTTGTCAGCCTTCGTCCGCGCGTTCTCAAGATCCGAAGTCCAGTATTTCGGTTGTTGGAGGAGTTGCCCGTTCAAGCTATTATTACCAGCACCAGCGTCGACGCAATCCTCGCCGTGGAGGAGTCCAGAAAAAGAAGAAGCCTGCCATACAACGAGATCGAATCGCAGCTTTGGAGGAACAAATTGCAGCATCGGAGAGAACTTCTGATTGCCGACCAGCGCCAGGTGAGCCTCAGAACCCTACGTCCCCTGATTTGTTGGTTGCTGGACAGTCCCTTCTTGGAATCCGACTAAGCGTGCACGAACGTATCGTCCCGAAGAGCCTGCCATTTATTTCTCAAAATCAGGATAAACTAGTTAAGCCACTACCTGGCTGGATAACGTCGGAAACTGATGGACCTCATCCAGCATATCAACATGAGTGACCTTTTACCAGCTTATCGTGCTTCAGCTCAGTCTAACCGTAAGCCAAATAGTCGCGAGCATGAGTCAGGCATTGGGGAAAAAATAAGCTTTTATGCGAGTTGGTTTAGAGCATTTCATGTTTTCATGCGTTTTCGCTCCCGACATTTCCCCAGATTAGCCGAGGCTTTGCAAGACTATACTGAAGTGATCGCAAGTATTGCTGATCCTAAGGCTGGCTATTCTATGTCACAGTGGCTAAACTATGACGCTCAGTTTCGGTTGTATGCGACTGAGCATCCCGATGAACTCAAAGTTTGGTCCGAATTATATTTCACAATTATGCAGAATTGTATCAGCGCGCCCGACCAGTCTAACCGTTTGGCTTCGTTTGCCAGTAATAGCACTTGTAACAGCTGCGGCAAGTTGGGTCATCCCGCGAATAGTTGCCCAAATGCCAGTGCCAGTTCTAATTCCAACCGTTCTCCCGGCCCCAAGTACGCGCCCATTCCCTTTCGCGGGAACCCCATCGCAAGAGGTGGGGATCAGATCTGCTACCGATTCCATGATGGAATTTGCATTCAAACGCCGTGGGGATCAGATCTGCTACCGATTCCATGATGGAATTTGCATTTAAACGCCGTGCCGAGATGGACGAATGCATAAATGTTTCGTATGCCATAAATAAACACACGGAGTGTTTAACCATCCGTCCCCCAATGGGAAGCCAGGGAGGAACACTCAGCCAATGGCCGTGCCAACGGGAATCCAGACGCCTCTTCTGCATGACTCAATCGCGAGATATCTACTGGGCCATCCTTATCGTTTCTTTGTTGATAAATTACTAAATATTGTTGAATATGGTGCGAATATTGGTTTCGTAGGCCCCGTCATTCTTTTTTGACTCGCAATGCTCAATCGGCCAAATTGCATGCAGCTGTTTTTGTTGAGAATGTAGCAAAGGAAGTTCAACTTAATCACTCCATCGGTCCTTTTGATCACCCACCATTAAATGACTTTGTGGTCAGCTCTCTCGGCGTGCGGCCAAAGAGTAACGGTGGTCATCGCATTACAATGAATCTCTCTCGCCCTTTGCATGCTAGTGTGAATGATCATATGATCATATCGATAAAGAATCTTTTTCTGTCTTTTACTGTTCGATTGATGACGCTATTGGAACAATTGTCAATGCCGGAAGAGACTGTTATATGGTCAAGGTTGACGTGAAACATGCATTCCGTCTCATTCCGGTCAGACCGGCAGACTGGCATCTTTCGGGCTTTTAAGTGGAGAACAAATACTATTTTGATATCGTTCTACCTTTCGGCTGCCGTTCGTCTACTCACTTGTTTTGTTTGCTGTCTGACACGATAAACTGGATCTTGGTTAATGAAGGTAGGTGTGAGTTGGTTAAACACCACGTCGATGACTTTTTTCTGGTTGCCAGAAATGAGGCGAGTTGTTTTGAAAATTTAGTTCTGCTAAAAACGATCTGCGGTGATTGTGGAGTCCTGATAGCTAGCGGAAAACATGAACTGCCTGCTAAGCGTATCGTGTTTCTGGGAATAGAACTTGATTCCGTGAATCTTACCCCGAGCCTGCCCACTGGGAAAATGGCTGAAATATGTACCATGCTCGAAAAGTGGTCATCTCGAACAGATTGCTGTTTGCAAGAGCTGCAGTCTTTGATCGGATCATTAAGTTTCGCGTCTAAATGCGTGCCAGCTGGCCGTCTCTTCACTCGCTGACTGATAAATCTCCAGACTCGCTCTGCTGGTCTCGATAAGATTCTGCTGGATGAAGATTTCTCCCTTGACCTCTAATGGTTGATCGAATTTCTACCAAAATGAAATAGTACCGCTCCCTTTCTGTCAATTAACTGGTTGAGCCCATCCATAAATCACCTGTTTACTGATGCCGCAGCCTCGTTAGGCTACACTGGCTTTTTGAACGTCAAATGGTTTCAATCTTATTGGCCACCCGAAATCAGTATTAAACAGCCCCGCATGAACTTTCTTGAACTTGTACCAATTAACGTTGCATGTTTCTTATGGGAGAACCATTTCACCGGTGAGGAACTACTGTTTCATTGCGACAATCTCGGTGCCGTTCAGGCTTGGGCCAAACTCGGTTCTACAAAGCGCAGTATTTTGGGCTTAATGCGGCTGATTGTCAGCATTGCAGCCGAGTTTAATTTTGCATTAACTTTGAAGCACGTCAGAGGATGCGAAAATAATATTGCTGATGCTCTGTCCCGGTTTCAGATAGACCGGTTTGCCACCTCGCTCCAAACGCCAACGCAACCCGAGATGCCATCCCGGCCGACACGACAAAGGTCATCGTAGCATGCCTGCAAGCAGCGGAGAACTAAGCCAGACTTCTCATTATCTCCTCACCCACCATATAGCCGAGTAAAGCAGGAAAAGTTACGATGCTGGCCTCGAACATTACAATGCCTTTTGTTTCCGAAACCGAGTTCCCTCTCTTCCAGCCTCGCCCGAAACAACGGTCAACTTCATCGCCAGCTTATTTGAAAACCACCTAGCAGTTCCCACCGTCAAAGTGTACCTGGCAGCAGTTGCTAATCTTCATTGCGAAAACGGCCTTGCATCACAAACAAACTTCAAGCTTGTCCAAAACGCCATGAAAGGTTACGCTCGCCTCGTTCCGAAAATTCCGGATTCACGCTTGCCGATAACGATTGACTTGATGCGTCATATCAAGAAGAACATCGATGATTTGTCCTTGATAGCGTATGATAAAGCGATGTACTGGTCGGCGTTCACGTTGGCGCTGCTCTCATCTCATTCTCTCGCTCATTCCTCTTGACCGCCACGACTTGGTCCGTGTGCGGTCAGCGTTCTAGCAGCTACTGTCATCTAATTCTTCTGTTCGAGTGTGGAGATTTTACTCCCACCCACCCGCCCTTTCTGAAAACTATGAACATTGGAAAAAGAATGAATAAAGGGTGTCTGGTGGATATGGGTTCCACAGGCATCTCTCATTTCGGCAACCCTGTTCGCGTGTGGTTTATTAGCTTGATGTTAACTGTGGATAACAAAGACTAATAATTTTAGCTCTCTGTTCACTAGCTGTTGATTTAAAACCAAACGCATAACCTTTGTCTACTTACAGTATGGACGATTGGTTTTACCTCTTCTCTTTCCCTTCGAGGTTTTTGGTAATCAAGTCAAATCTGCAAATCCCCACCCCCCCCCCCCCCTCCCCCGCCACCTTTGTTTAAACGTTTTACACTCCTTGAACGCCCTTCTACACGTTTCTACTTTATTGTCTCAAAAGTCGTGAGTGAAATCTGTGAAATGATCGAGAAGGAAGGTTCCACTGTTGAGTTGTCTAAAAGACCAACAAATTTGAAGCCTTTAGTAGCTGGTTGGTGAGGAATAATTAAAGGTCACGGAATCCAAGAGGGAATGCACGGGTAAACTGGTGATACTGCTGAAAGTGCTGCGGATCCTCTTAGGGAATGCGTATCTGCAATTCACCGGTAATCCTGATAACAGATTTCCATGACTACACGGGAACGAATTTTCTCATTTCTTCACTGAAAAACTTATCTTGCATTTCAACTTGAACTGAAGATCGCTACAATGTGCAGAAAATGATAGGGGTCAGAACAATTTTGGTACTTTTATTGCGGAATCTTTTGAGCTCTACAATGCGTTCTTTTATTTGATTATACGCACTTTTTCGCAGCCCCATATAACCAACATTGTTAGAACCGATGCAGTCCTTGAGGACTTTAGAGATTTCGATGGACATTGTTGCGTGTGAGTGGCGTCCGACCTTGTGATGTAATATGCAGTGCATTGATTGGCATGTGACCAGTGGGGATGTGGAGTAAAGTAGGTCTAGAAAGAATTACAGTAGCATTTACTCAAGAATCACAGTCCATGAAACCCAGTCACATTCTGGTGGCTGATCTGAGTCTTGTTGTTGTTCTGAGAATTTTCGGGAGGCTGAAAACCTATCTCTTATCGAGCGAAGTAGTAACATTTAATGGCTCGTTCTTTTTCGAACACAGTTTCCTCATGATGTCCAAAATTTGGACCTTAAAATGCATTGCAGAGATATGGATACGCAGCCCAACTCAAGAAATTCAATTGTTCAGCGGAAGCAAACTTCATCGTTCTTGCAACTTCATCTTTCTTCACTTCATCGTTGAAGGGAACACATATGTAGCTGGCGAGATAGCTGCGCATATGTCACTAGCAACTAGCAACAACTTTGTGAACGAATCACGAGCGTTCGAAACAAATCTCGATGGATGATCCGCATTTTTCAGTTGTTCCAAATTTGGAGTTTCCAGTTGGAAGTGAATCTCACATCACTTGCCAACGGAACCATCTCGCCGAAGAGTGCAACGGAAAAATATTCGCCAGTTGCGCGAGAATATCTTGCCGGCAACATATGCACCTACCCTACGTACTCCAGAACCCTATACTTTTTGATATTCAGTTAGAGGGTTGAACTGAGGAAGCATCTTTTCAAAGTCACCTGTAAATAAGCATTACCCAGTGGCAATCTTGACTGAACTGGTTACGCGAAAACAATTCGACATTGCCCGAGTCTTGGTCAATTTGTTTCGACGGTTTGTTGTACCCGGTTACCGGTAAACCAACTTCCGTTTGTTTCAAACCTTATCATTCATATCCACTTCATTGACTTTCAAACAGGAATCATCAACGGAACGGTAGGAGTTACGGACGGAAGCACTTGCAGTATTCCTGTGGACCAAAGCCGGACAGAGCTGTTATTATTTTATCATTTCTTCATTGGCCAGATCATTTCCCGTAATTGCGATTGGTCAGATTATGATGTTCTGGTTTTGGCGCTTAACACGGCCCTTTTGAAAAAGCGCGTGGACGCGCTCAAGTCACTGTTACTCCGAATTATCCCTTATCTCAAATAATCATAAATTGGAAGCTTATAACTTTTTCCGTGATCGAGATTAAGATATCCCTTTATCAGAGCAGTGGAGTGGACTGCTGTCCAATCCAGGATTTCCATAACGGCTGATCAATGACCTTTCTCTGAAGATCACATCCATAACCATCAATTTCTTGAAGACCTTTCACTAAATTTCTGAATCCTCGAATTCCGGGACGCTCACTGGGTTTCTGATTCATTGATTCTTGTACCGGAACTGGAATGCGAGGAAAGGTAGTTCCATTCAAATTTAAACGGGGAAAAAATTACGGCTCAGCTGTCCGGTTTTGTAATATGAGCAACAGCCAATTTCCTCAAATGATCCATGACAGTTCGCAGACAGGCATCATCTGATTCGGTAAACCAGGTGGCGATGACTCCTACATCGTAACAAAAACCACCGGTCAATAAGTTCGCACTCATAGCAATGTCCACAGACCCACTGTCCATATCCATTCGTCGTTTGAATAGAATGAGTCTGAGACCGATTGACTTTCACCAAGAGGAAGCTGTCCTGTGACAGTCCATACCTGGTTTTAACATATCGTAGCACGGGAACCGATTCGAAACAAGCATGGCAGCATCATCAATCGGTGCATTCAACAGCCCTGCACAACCAGCGTATCCTGGCTGCTTATCATACCCCGCTTTCTTTCATTGTCGTATCGTCCACAACAATGGCCATTAACATGTGCTGAATATTTAACTCAACGCTTGACTATATCATTATGTTGATTTCATTCCTCTGTCAATCTGCCGTTTCAGCTTCCTGGAAATCCAAAGAAACGAAAAGATTGTTGTTTTTCTCTCGCATGTTTGGTGAGCTAAACGGTGGAAAAGCATTTTGTATTCACAAAGGTTTTGGCCTGGTTTAAATCATTCCTCTAAGTAAACGTTAACCGTGATATGTAGAAGCGGTATCACGATTCAAAGAACGGCTATTTCAAATGCCCCACACATAGTGGAAGGGCACCGCTGTAGCTCATGAGATAAAACTTCATCTGCATAGTATGATCGGCGTAGATAATCTTGCTTTGAAACTCAAAATAATGGTCGGTGGTCACCATCTTGAAGATGGTCAGCCGGAATGTTGAATAGGGTTGTTCAGGTACCGTTTTTGACACCTTTCTAAATGGTTTACTCACGCCGAATCTTCAATTCCGTATTTATTATAAGGAAGATTGGGAATCAAACACAAAACTCATTCACTTGATCTGGGCCAGTCAAACCAAAAAAAAAACAACATAGCAAAATCATCTCGCAGAAAGAGCAGTTAAAAACATACAGAATAGGATACAGAAAAATTAATAAGAAAATTAAAACGCGCGTCCTTCACGGTTGTCGGAATTCCGACAATCAGAGCTCTTGGTTCCGTATATAGCGCCAAGTCGCGAATCGTTGTGAAACATAGGTGGTGATAGTCTCGTGACCAAACTCTCTTGGAAATCCTGGAAACGTATTCACATCCGCTAGATGAACTGAGAACATATATATAAGAACATTCAGTTGAACGAAAGATAGTGACTCACGTTTGATTGACACCATAAGGTTCGGGTCCGGCAAAGCCACCATTTGATATTTGTTACCTTTGATTCAAATTGAGTCGGGCCGCTTGAGTCCGTTTCCCCCTCCAATAAGGTGGCAGAAGAGGTTCCGCTTGTATAGGTTCGAAGTTTCGCAGTGAGTTCGAAGCTTGGTCAGGCTGTTCTTCTCCATGTTAATTGAATGACATATTGGAGTCAGCAGATCTTTCTGCTCTCCTGCCACCATAAACTGCCACTGAATGAGTCGATCACCTAGCCGAGTGTTTACAGCAAGAACAAGGCCAACTGTCTCTCTCGAAAATTTGTATAAGCGATCCAAACCAACGAGGAGACTACAGCTGCAGGAATTCCGGCAATACTCATGATTAATACTCATCAACATTATAAATCTCTTTTCAATTCACATAGCTCGAAAGTGTTGCATCAAAACATTTAAGAGTACTGGCATTATATAAACTCAAGCGGGCAATTTTTAGTAACGGTTGGTTTTGGAGCAATCGCTTTATACCGATGAGCAGCAGGTGCGGCCATAGAAGTTGTCTTTACTGGAGCGAACGTACAGGTCGATTCTTGGCAGTTATGTGCTCCCTAATAGCTCGCAAAAGATTGTTCTGAAAGTTAAATGATACATGCCGGAATTCTGGTAGAGAAAGAATTTCGAGAATGTGAGAATATCAATTCAAATTACCTACGCGGTTTTCCAGAGAGAAACTTTTTTCTACCGGCTGGTACACATTGTCAAGGCTCGTGGCGTTAGCTAATGCATCATCAACCACGTAATTCTGGAAACATAGAACTTCAAAAAAACCAAAAACACGAGAAGATGATGATAAAAAAGTAGTTTTTCAAATTTTTATTGCCATAACTCAAGCTGTTGAACTAACAATCAATCAGGCTTTCACATCTCAGCGATGCATTTTGAGAGCCGGAGTCGTTGGCAGATCGTGAGCCGATATTCAAATACCGTAAAGGCGCAACTGGAACTGCTAAATCCACAGAATGCGGAGCAGAATTGTTGCTGGAATTCCAACGGGAGCTGAATATTTTTTGTAGTAGAACAGAATTTATAGAACATACGTAGATTCCAGTGAGTTACAACGAATATCGGGGTAGGAAGTCGAAAACAGATGTCTTATTCGCCGTAAGCAATTTGCATGATTAATTGTTTTGAGAATAATCAGCGCATGGTTTGGAGGTCTCTCACGGAACTCAGGCCTTCAAACGAATCTTCCAGAAACGCTACCAGCAACGCTTGAATACACCTTGTTCTGGCATCGGGCAATGGGTGATCACGGTTTAGCGACTTTGTCGGAATTCTGGCACTGATGAGAATCGAATTTACCGCAATGAAGTGAAAAATTATTCAAGTAACTCACGATGATAAAACGAGGCCGCCGCTGCCGGTTTGCAAACGCTGCCAAAAGTTGAAAAAAACACAGTAAACCTGTTTTGCTCCGGTGGAGAATGACCACCGTATCAGGAATGAACAAGATTCAGGTCCTTGGAAATCGGCATCCGCAAGCTGAACATTTGCAACTACAAATTCATCACTTAGAGGCGAATAGAGATCGTGGCGTAAATCTAGATCAAGCTCTTGTCCAATACTACTTTTTCCGCGGAGGTGAAATCCGCGAGGAACTGCTGGTGTCTCATGAACAGCTTGGTTGGACTGTCAGCGGTCGTAATTAATTTTGACGGGCTGATTGTCATCCTTACCTTCTTTTGCTACGAAATTCTCTTATTTGGCCGGAATTC
The DNA here is from genome assembly GCA_034696485.1 of Isohypsibius dastychi. Classification (NCBI taxonomy): domain Eukaryota; kingdom Metazoa; phylum Tardigrada; class Eutardigrada; order Parachela; family Isohypsibiidae; genus Isohypsibius; species Isohypsibius dastychi. The sequence goes on along the minus strand of JAQIWT010000122.1, from coordinate 8,872 downwards.
TGACATGTGAAAACATCCAGATTGCAATCATTCAAGAAAAACCAATTCCTTCTCGAAAAACGGTTCCAGAGAGCGGGTTGAAATTTTAATATGAACATGTACTCAGATCAGCATTCACCTGAGTTTCAGTCTCGAGGTTCTCCGCTGCGACCAAATCACCATTCGAAAACTTTCCGCGAGCACGTTTCTCGTCACCGGCACTGTATCTACTCATTGTTCGCAATTTGTACCACATTACGTTGGTCCATTTGAAGCTCAGAATATCTCACGGATAAAGCTTGAACCCATTATCTGGCCAAGAAGCAGCATTGTCTCCTGGGGACCACGACAACAAAATGCCGATGAATTCGCAGCGTTTGATAACTAGCTTTTGTTGATCTTGTAGAAACATAACTACGGCATGACCTGTCAGAAAAATCAATCGCGTTCAATAGAATTTCGCCACTATCAAACGACTGTAATCGAATCGCCTTAAAAATCTGATCTCTTCTCTATCAGTAATTCGCCTAAAAGCGAAATCTGGCCGATCATTCGTGATTTTATAAAATGCGTCATTGCCCGCATCGGTGAATCCGATATTCTCCCGGACATGGAGAGCTTATGCTTTGTCCTGGATCTGGCGGGGTTCTATGCCGAATGCTCTCTTCATCTGTCGTCCAACAACTGCCGCCGAGTTACTTGGAAGAATAAAGCCTCTATTCCGGTGATATAATGGTGAATGAAAAGAGCATTTTACAAAGTAAAATACTTTTCTCGAGCCGAGTACACACCGTTTGTAGAAATGAGTGACTACTCGGATGTACATTTTTTAACCAGGTTGATATCGAGAATCACGCCGCAACCTGCAAAAACCAAACAAAAGTTCAGCGTTCATCGAAGAACATATCTAACACGGACAATCCAACGATTACGGCATTGGGAGTATGCCTGATTGTACTATCACGAGGTATACGTCGGAGTTGAACTTAAGCAAACACGCTCTTCAGACGTCTGGCACGTGGTGTAATCTTCCAGTTCTGTGGTGAACCAACCCACGCTGCCAACTTGGCTGGTGTGTAATGTTTAACAAATTCCGTGACGTTGGCCACCGGCCCGGCGGTGTAAATGTCGTCTCACACACACAAAACGATGCCGACTTGGCCACATCGACCCACTGTGGCATGGAGAAATTGACCGCCTTCGCCACATTTTAACCCAAGTTAGCACCCTCGTGATATGTTCGTGGTTACGTGATGATGAAATGTCCAGCATGTTGAGCAACCTGATTGCCATTCCGGAATTACATTATGCAAATGCGAAAAAACCCCGATCGATCTTGAAACTTACCAAATTATGTGATATGATGATATGGATTTCATGGCTGACAAAAGCGGGAAATTTGGTAAAATCAACCGAGAAAATATCTGTATAAACCAGAAACATTGTTATGCAAATTACAAAATGAAATATTTATACCGCGCAGCATCGTTTCAATTTGTTTGTTTCATTGGCCAGAAATATGTGTACCAGTATTCAAAATGGTTGAAAGTGATGGATGGAAAATCAAAATATTCCGTGTTGAGGACAAAATGACTTCCCAACTTGCCGAAACAACAGAATGACATGTTTAGGCCGATGGACTGTTCTTGGCACTGAGACAACGCCTGGGAAGTTTTGATGAATCTCAAACCTACAAAAAACACCAAAAACAATCATATAAAAATGACCCCACAATACTCGAGACTCAACTACTGTCAGTTTGGAGTCAAATAATGAAGCAATCTTGTCCGCACTGTTCGAACCGAAGAGCGTCAGAGTTCTGGTCACCATTCTGATGAATTACCCAACATGCGGTGATAGCCCAACTGACCATTGTTCAGTAAAGCGACTACCGGCATCCCAGCGTGTGACGATTTGGTGCGTTCCCAGAATGACCCCAGAAGCATCGTAAATGAAATCGCTGCAGCGAAAACAGCCGTCACTCAGGACACTTTGGACATAGGATCCGTAGTCTGAAGGTATGGATTCGTGACGGTGACTGCGATACGAATGGAGTTAGAGCCATCTTCAGAGCGACTTGCTCTTTTGGGTGGAATAACGTACAAAAAGCAACAGTTGAAAAATGGATCAGAAATCTACTGCCAGTACAGGAGTGTGTTGCCGGTACATAAACATACTACCAGAAAATACCGCAAATACGATGATATTTTCGACGGTTCAACATTCAGCTGTCACTGTAGAAATTGTGAGACAGAATTCTACTGCCGAGTAAATTATTAAGTTTTGGTAAGTACGAAAATTTACTGCCGGTACAATTCTGTACTGCCAGTACAGGAATCAAGTTACCGGTGTTGAATTCTACAGCTGTAAAGAACCATTTATTTGTGGTACAACCATCTACTATCGGTTTGAAGGATGGTAGGAATTCCATTGCCGGGAAAAACATAATATTCGGTAAGTACAAAGATGCACTGCCAGTGCAATTTTGTACTGTCGGTACAAGAATCTGCTGCCTGGACTCACTTTGGTAAGAATTAACTTTGCTCAACTGCTAAAAAGAAAGATTCCCTCTACGTTACCACATTCTACTACTTACACAACAGTACAGAATTCTATCGCCGAAGAAAACATCATTTTTTGTTCAAAAACGTACCGCCGCTCCGGTTTTATACTGTTGGTACAAAAAAATGTTGCCACGACTAACTGATTTCTTTTTAAAATTTTTTTTTTACTGATTCAAAATTTGACAGTCAATGTGGAACAAAAGAACCAATATCGAAAAAACCTATTTGAACTCGGTATCCCCACCTTACAAATCTCCCATTTACCCGATTGATGATATACATGTTCAATGTAGGATTCGAAATTCTCGAATGCCTGCATGGACAGTCAAAGAACTGGAATGTCCGGCTGTGCGGCCCGCGATCTCAGCAGATCGTCTTTGAAAAGTGACATTCCCAAATCTGGAGAACAGAAAATTATTACAGCCGACAAAATACGGTCAACAAACAACTCTCCTTTACTACTCACACATTCAAAACTAATCTATTGGTTTCATGGTGCAGAGAATTCCCTGAAGTGAATTGTGAAAGTGATTCAGTTTCTAGAAAATAATTTCCAAAATAGAGCAACTACCACGAACAATTACAATAACCGGCGACTTCGCTCTTGTTCACTCTAACTTTCCAGGAAAAAATATCACTGGATAACACCGTGTCATAATATCTGAATTAAGCTAAGTTAGACAACTAAAACGTTGCTCATCCAGCAAGGAAACGAATCTCGAAATGAGATGATTTCAACATAAACAGATCAAGGAATAAAAAAGTGGTGATGAGATTGTGGATCTGCTGCTCTTAAGAACAATTTCTCTTGTTTGTGCTTCTTTCATGTTCGAAATTTCTGTATAGTTCTGTACCAATTCGTACGTGGTTAAAATACGGGCAAAGTTTGCCTCGAAGCCCTTACGGACAGGTGTGGGTTTGGTCAGTGTTTGTTCACGAAGAGATCGGATTGTTTCGGTCTCATTCCTGAGAAACGTTTGAGAACTCACTGGGGGGCATTTTTAAAGAGCCTACTTGGAGACGGAGATATCGAACGAGTCATGGTCGAATATTGTATTTGAATGAATTTGTGCGCTCTACAACTGCAGACAGGTACTGAATACAATAAAATGTACTCCCAAATGCCTACCAAGAATTTCTATTCATCAAAATGTGTACCAGACGGTGGAATGTCTGCCAGATGTTCCGGAAGATGACGGTTGGAACAGCTTCACGTGAAAGATTTCATTACAAATTTCTAGTGTAAATTCCAAGCTATTCATAATTTGTAAACTAAAGTATCACTGGTTCTTACTACATCGAATCTCAAAGAATTGTGAGAAACTCCAGGAAGATCATCTTAAGAGACCAACGCATCCGAGAGAGAAAGTACGATAATGTTGCACCACGGCAAAGTAAAAAAAATTCAGACAGGCATAGAACGAAAGAGCCCGGAAAACAGACACAGTTTCGAAATTTGCGTGAAAAATTACAGCGAGCTTTCGCTTCTTAATATCACCTTTCTTTTCTCCGTGCGGTCCGGCTTTCTACTCTGTGTCAGATCCCCAGTTTCAATCAGAGTCTGGGTCGATGTTCATATGCTGATTCAAATGGGCCATCTCGGCTGGCGGGATTGGCGTCGGTCCAATATGATATCCAAGAGCCTGCGACTTGGCCAAGTGAACCAGAAGTTCAGTCTTCCACTGTTCTCAGATAAAGATTCCCATCGATAATGAAGTGATAACGTTTCCGCCAGTCCTTTAGAAAAACTTAATCAAACATCAGTTGTCAGTTATTGAGGAATTAAACTCACCATTCAACCGGAAACTCAGCAACATTCGCGTATCGCCGACGAGTTCATTCATCAAGTTCGATGGCGCAGCGAACGCTCTTGACTCATTTTGCTTCAAGACGCACTCAGACACGCTCAGCAATAGCGTTGACGGCATTCGGCAGGTCTAGAAAATGAATCAAATCACCAAGCATCTCAACGCTCTTCCATTCGACTTCGAAAATGATGCAAATCCTCAATCTGCTAATATTTGCTGAACCTGCTCCCCCAGTAAAAACATATTCACGTTTGCGTGTTTTTTAGATGGAACAAATGCATTTTATTATCAAGCTTTGAAACTCTGATAGCAGAGAACATCTATGCTCCCGTAGGAAATATGTTTAGTAGGAAGTATTGACTGGATTACCAACGGTTACCTTCTTAGTCAGAAACACTAATGTGAGAAACTAAAATGAGTTTCGCTGTTCTCCGCTGTATTTGAATACGAGAATTACGGACACTCCTCGAACAACATAGGTATGCATACATAGCTTGGTTATCAAGTGCTACCATCAATAATTCGGAAAATGAATTACCAAAGTGCCAAAGCAGGTTTTTTTGAGAGACTTACAAATTTTTCAAAGATTGATTCGGAATCAACATAAAGAGTAGGTCAAAATGGATATAAGGTTGAGGGCTTTACGACGCGTTCTTAAGAAAATCGAATTGGCTGGATTTCACTGATTACTTATGCAAGTTAATTCTTCAAGACGTCCTCCTGACGTCTCTCATGAATCTTCTGGGATAAGGAGCCCCAAACAGAATATCACGGGGCCACACGTAAAACCAGGATACTTGGTATATCAGCACTTCACCTAGCGAATCCAAGCAATTTTACAAAATTTTTCTCGGTTTCCTGGCCTGGGACGTCCCGGATTCCAAGGATTGAATCCATTCTGTACTTAGGATGTGGATCCTATACAGTCTGGAGGATCGTGGGCAATGGGGCCTCAACTTGTAGAAAGCTAAGGGAGGGAGGTGGGCGATCCAGAAGTCCAGAAGTGAGAACGGATTCAAATTTTGTACTCATTCATTTTACCAACGTTTTCCGCTCTTGTACTACAAGAACGAGTCCACAACAAGAATGGGATCCTTCACACGACAAGTCGTTATCGCCATTTCGTGAAACCATTATTTACTTACTGCTTTGTTCAACTGATTTTCTTCCGACTCCACAAGCGAGCGCAAGTATGCATGGTTTCCTCGAACTACGCATTTCAGCGCGTCATTAGAATTATTTATCATGAGAAGCCAGAAATTACCGGAATCGCCGAAATATCCTGATCATGTGAGCACAAGCATATTTGTTTCTACCTTCTGGTTCTAATGTCGGCGAAATTTTGTTTCTTCATCAAAGAGGACAGGTAGTTCTATCCTGATTTCGATGAACGAAAAACTTTTTCAACTCTAGCGCAACTTTCATTTTCATGAGCACGAAAACAAAGTTCGAACAATAGTGGAAGCAGTTCTTCGGGTAGTATTTCCGAAACAAACGGTGGAGAAGTTGGATCATGCAATATGCGACTTCTATCCTTTTGATAAACTAGGACAAGCCGCACCGATGCTGGTTTTTGATTACCAGTGATAAGAGCAGCATTGTCAACAATATCCAGTAAAGTCACGTTAAAATTAAAATTAAAAGCGTCATAATCGGTGATACACGGATATCGCTTCTCCTTCAAAGATTCGGCTTGAAAACAGTCTTCCTCTGAGAGAAGGACATTATTCTTATTATCCCCTACAACTTCATCGTACAAATCACCCGATTTTTCCACCACAAACCATGAAAGCCACTCATAAAAGGTCATCTCTGCAAACACCCTATAAGCTTCGTTTTGAGTTTAAGTATGAACTAGACGATTCTTATAATGATCGATAAGAGGAGCATAAAACATATCTTCATCCAAGGTCTTGTCTGACGCGAGAATTTTTTTCAAGATCTAGCCTTTGCACTTGGCAATGATGTATTCTTGTTAACTGACGGAGTGCTGCAGAAATGAAGTAGAACTATAGTGAGAATCACTGCAGCTTCAAATTTCCCGACCTGGCGATGACCAAGAACCGCGTTGCACATCTCGAACAAGCACTTCCTTATTTCGTCTGACCGTGGAGCATTTAAAATGTCTGCAATTATCTTCTTTCCCTGCTGCTATGGTTGGGGAATATAACGAGAAATGAAAACAATTGCCGTTCCCCAATCACTGATGACCTGTGCGTCACAGTTGCAGCGGAGCAATTTGAGCCACCTTAAACTGAATGAGACTATCACAGTCAAAATCGCGGACATACGTTTCATTCGTTGGTCTCGTTCACTCTTCACTCTTTAACTTTGTTCGTAAGGAGTCAAAAATCGCGTTTGATCGCATTGCAGATGGGGAAACTCAAATGGACACACCCATCGCTGAAGTTCCATTTTCTTCTGATTCAAATTTTCATGTTCGCCACATTTCTGCAAAAACCACTGTCTCGCATGTTTCAAGGCCGCACGTCTCTCAATGTACTCTTGAAAGGTCGACGCAAACCTTCCCGGCACGTAATATTATGATGATACTTTTGAAACTTCAACACTTATTGATATCCTTCGGAATCAAGTTCTGTGTCAGGTAATTCTGTCATCAGAGGAGAATCAAAAAACTCCGTCACTCGTTTTTGGCCGGCCGTACTAAGTACATTCAATTTCTCTGGTACTCAGCACACATAACGCACATGGCTGAATCCACCACACTGGAATTCTACTTTCAGAAAAAGGTCTTAAGCATACAGCAAAACGCTGAGGGTTAACGTGACAAAGAAATTCTGGCTTATATGAAAGATTACATGTCCCAAGAGTATTCGGCGGACCACAACACGCTATCGTTCTATGCAAATCCACTTTAGCTCTATCATCATTAATTTTTGTTCCTCGGAAAACACCTTCGACTCTTGAATAGATTTTTCTGAGAATAGTGTACAAATTCAAACCGGAATCCATTTCTTTTTTTGCATTACTGATTGACCACAAAATTTTCCGACGCATAATATCACGTTGCGCTGAATTCAAATATCGAAAAACCCATGAGATATCTTTGCAGAATTGTTAATCATCAGAAGCAGCTCGCAAATTATAATATTTGTGCAGTGTTGAAGGATACTACCGCTGTGAATCTTTTTCACCACCAATTCCATACGGAAACAAATGTGGATAGGACATCTCCTCAAGACCCGCTGCAATTTTCCAAACATATCCAGCCTCTGACCTCTCTAGTGTTCAGGGAGCACCGTAGTAGTACTTATTCGAAACTTCAAATTCAAAGTGGCCAAATCAATTGACGCTTGATGAGTATTTTTTTCGTTGTTTTTTAGTGCGAACCACTCAATGGACATGGACTGCGGGTAAGAAAGCATCATCACATCTTGGTTTATCTGGCTTTTGTTAATGGGATAGGTAAAAAAGGATCAATAAACAAAATACAAATAGTACGAAAAACTGAAGTTAGTTTATAAATGATCAATCAGAAATTTACATTTTCTAAATTCTGTAATAGCTTTGTGATTATTATATAACTGCTGCCGAGGAGATATCACCCGTTTTTCTACAATTTACTGGCTATCAGAAGTTCCTTATTTATTTATTTCATGATGGTGTTTCAGAATGTGTCACTTCTCTGATTGAATTTAAAACTGAGATCAAAAAGCTAACGGATTTTTTATTGGATAGCATGTTAAATTATAGTGAATCAAAAACTGTCCGATATTTTTATGATCCCATCATTACTTAGATGCTTAGACGTAATTTCGGTACACAATTCGGCTTTGGCCATTTCAGTTTACGCCGACATGTTGAAATCTTAAGTTCAACGTTCAGCGTAAAGTTCCCGACCTGTTGGGTTTTCTAAGGACAACCTGGTGAAATGATCGAAAAAGTTCTGCGCTAAGCGGGAATCGAACCCTCGCACCTTTATCTCCCAGCCTGCGTCTAAACCACTAACCCATCAACCACTGATAATTCCAGGGCTTTTAAATTGGTGCCGGGTGATCGCAGTCGGACTTGGCTTTTCCGTACTCCGTCCTCTCGTGTACTTACCCGACAATTTCATCTTCCGAAAAATCTTCTCATTTTTTCCCATTATTTAATTCGACAATAGAACAATCTGATAAATAGCATTAAAAAAATGTTGTTACAGATTTTTTCGATTTTCTCACGACCAGACCACTGAATGTTATTTTCTCGAGCAGCCCAGAAAATATCATATCTAATATATTCCGAGATGAGCGATTCAAAAAACAAAATATCCGTTAAGTATGTATCACGAGCTTGAACAAGGATACTAGACAACCAATATTCTTGGCTTGAACTACAAGGTGTTGACCTGGAGGCATCTGAGGACGCGGGCTACCCTACGAGTAACTTGCATCGCTAGCGAAGGCTCCGGACATAATTTAGCGTCGAAATGAGGCTCTATTGGGCCTTCAGCATTGTTTCCAGGCTTTTCGATTTTTCTTTCACAAACGGAGGCTCAGAACGAGGCTGCGATTTTTG
>JAQIWT010000121.1:0-33486 GCA_034696485.1 Isohypsibius dastychi | reverse complement strand
CCCCCCCCCCCCCCCCCCCCCCGCCTTCCCCCCCTTGAGAGGCCCACCCGTCGCATTCCATGCTGATGTACTAAAATCAGCTCGTGAAGGTCAATTCGACAAATCTGTCGAAGGTGACCGCAAAAAACTCTTTTTAATCATTTTTGCGTTTTAATATCCCTCCGCCAATATTTTTGAATAATATGAAAGAACTTTCAGGCAACAATCCACTTTCAGGGACAAGGTGATCACCTTACCAAGTGTGGATCACTCTGTGAAACATATCGGGCCTGTTTGCAGTTTGTGTGACGGAATATTAGAGCCTTTTTTCCGAATTCTGTGCAGAACTCCATTTCCTATTCAGCTTCCATTTTGAATGTGATTGTTGTATTCACATTATGAATGGATTTCGGGCATATTCGACTGAATTTTACCGCGCAGGATTTCAGCTTAGCTAAATCGTTCTGGTCTATGGTTTTTGTTTCCTGAATGATTAACAGCATAACGTTTCTGAGTCAAGGATTTTGCAGTAGAAGCAGGATTAGGAATATGGTCAGATCATAGGTATGGACACTACCGCTTTAAGTCTGGTTTTGTCCCAAACCTTTTTTTGACCTGGAACTTGAAATCTGAATTGACCCATGTTCTGATGGTCTAAGCATCTTTTTCAGATAGGATTACAATTTTAACTTGGATTCATGGTGTCTGTCTCCAAGCCTGGTTTTGATAGCCATTTGAACTGACACTAGCAGGATTTCAGACAATTATCAAATTTTCCCCAGTTTTTGGAATTGGAATTTTTGGAATTTTAGGAATGCTCGTACACGCATTTTCAATATTTTAATATCCTGATTTCGGTACAGATGTGAAATCATCGTAATTTGTTCTTAATTGAGTTTAAACCTGGAACTAGTAGGAGTTCAGACAAGTATCAGATTTTTCCCAATTTTTTACAGCAATGCTTATAAACAGGTTTTCGATATTTTAATATCCCAAATCCGAGGTGCAACAAAAATGATCGTACCAATCAAAAAACAAACAACTGGGGCGTTCAATAATACAGAGTATATCAAGTCTCGAAATTCCACTCACGTAAAAACAAGAAAATAATGATCAGACTTCTTCGGCCGCAGTTGCTTGTTGGCTTGGTGTGACTTCCGCTGCAGAAATGCCCTTATTGTTCGAAGTCAAGCTTTCTTCCTTCGAACGGTCTATCTCAGTTGTGTCTTCTCCGTCGAAAAGGTCTGCGGTCTCATCGGTTGCCGACGTCGACGTCGACTGTCACATCAAGGTGTTCATCACTGTTATCAGCAGCATTGTCCGCCTCGGTAGAAATGTCGTAATTTTCGAGCTTTTCGGATGGCTTGTAGACTTCTAATCCAATGCAGATTTGGAACATGGTCTTCCGCCCAAATTTGAAAGCGAATAAGACATCGACCGCAGACGAAGGAATTTCCTTGGCCACATCTTCCGGTTTGGTCACTTTTTTGATAACCCGGGCAGTATCCTGCAAATATGGATTTCCAATTACAGCCATGATATTCCCCAGCTCGACAGGACCGTCCTCGAGTATGAATAGAAAGTCGTTATCGTCCGGCACAACTTCTGACTCCTCTTAACTCAACAAAACACGGGAGGAAGTATACCGTGATGATGCTGGCGACCAGACCATGGTATGTACCAAGCTACCGACAAGTCTTAACTCTATCTCTTCAGCAAGCATCTCTCTCTATCTCTTAGAGAAACGCAATGGTCATCGGTTGTTATGAGACATTCCGCGCAGTCATTCAAGTTATCAACGAATCAGCCGATCTCCCCGAGATCTCAGCTCCAATAAGCGCTACCAGAAAGGTAGAAAGTTTTAAAAAAAAATTTGGCTAGTGCTTTAACACTGAACTCTGAAGTCTGAGTCTGAAGTCAGAGTCTGAACTCTGAACTCTGAACTCTGAACTCTGAGTCTGAACGCTGAACTCTGAGTCTGAACTCTGAACTCTGAAGTCTGAGTCTGAAGTCTGAGTCTGAACTCCGAAGTCTGAGTCTGAACTCTGAACTCTGAGTCTGAACTCTGAACTCTGAGTCTGAACTCTGAGTCTGAACTCTGAGTCTGAACGCTGAACTCTGAGTCTGAACTCTGAACTCTGAAGTCTGAGTCTGAACTTTTGAGTCTGAACTCCGAAGTCTGAGTCTGAATTCTGAACTCTGAACACGTCTGAACCTCGAATTCTGAATCCAAGATCATACGCGTGATAGAGAGGGGTAGGGGGACTTCAATTTTTCTACGGTTCAACGCAATTGACACAACATTTCGACCGTTTATTCCTAAGGTCGAGAACATGGCATTTCAACCGGGCCGAGTCGATGGGCTAAGGTAATTATCATTTAGCAAGTAGTTTGACTCAATGCGCGGTACTTGGTGTGCTCAGCTTCTTTCTTGATTCCCCCTAAGAAACCAACTTTTCAAACATGCTTTTATTTCAACGTTCGAAATTATTCGATGATGTCAAGGGAGCCCTTCATTACACCCGAGTTCATTTCAAGCTGAAAAATAACTTCCTGATTTCTAATATTCTTATATTGCTCTTCTAGACGTATCAAGTTTCAGATCTGAATAACGAATTCCGATCTCGCATAGAAATCTCATCACACAGAACGATTAGGAATCAGGGATTGGCGAAAAACAAAAGTTTTTCAGCATTAAAATGCATACTTTAAATTCAGATTCAGAGTTCAGACTCAGACTTCAGAGTTCAGACTCAGACTCCAGACTCAGACTTCAGTGTTCAGACTCAGAGTTCAGACTCAGACTTCAAAGTTCAGACTTCAAAGTTCAGACTCAGAGTTCAGCGTTCAGACTCAGAGTTCAGACTCGGACTTCGGAGTTCAGAGTTCAGTGTTAAAGCACTAGCCAAAAAATGCCCTGGTCGGTCCTTCAGTTCTTCGGCTGGTGAATTCAAGACGTCGGATTTCAGCTCACGCGTATTTCGGCAAGAGATTCAGAGATTCGACCCGGAGACAGATGGCATTCGTGGTGACGAAATTGACCAGATAGAGAGATCTCCCTAAACGTTTCTGGTTTCAGACACTTCTGTTGTATGAAGATGTCTCGGAGAAATTTGCAGTTATTCACAGTAGTGAATGGGATATCAGTCGTGAGTTACCTCCAACGCCAGATTGTCGCTTTGAAGTTGGGGATTGTCCAGCTGATGATATTGGCCGAAGTGCGGTCATAATTATGTTCTCTGTGATAATTGTACTGGTTGCTGCCGTACTACTTGTAGCGTGGGAACTCATCAAATCTAGAATACTTTCGGCCATACTAGTGATTTGGAACCGGTTTGGGTTAGATACAAGCACTACGGATCATACTGTCGACTCGAATCGAAAGCATTTCAACCTGTGTACATAGTTGTACGCCGACAATTTCCTTGTTAATTCTTATTTCTGTAATTTAGCAACAAAAATGCATGCATGCACTCATTTTGCTTGATATATCTACCGTATGAATTTTTCCACCTGTTGACCATCCTTGGCTACTAGACACGACAGTTGTCACTGCAGCAGTATCTCATGTTGTTGCTTCATTTTTGCGATTTCTATATGCTCTCCGTTAATAATTGTCTTTACGCGAAGTTCAATACACAAATACACAACCTTCAACGACCATCAGAGTTGGCTTCTTTTCTCGTTAACTTAAAGAGATTCTCGCGTCGATACCAAGAGACCAGAGATCGGACGAATACGACCAGGTGGTTTTGGATTTGGAAACGCTTACTGAAAATCTAGAATTTTGATTATTCCGTGCAGTGCAGTTATCGTATTTGAGGGCGGTGATGGTTCTGGGAAGACGTATGACAATGAATTACTTATGCAAACACTTCACAAACGTGGTGTCAAGCATAAACATTTTCGATTCTCTTCGAGAAATGCAAGCAACCTATTCAACGAACTCATCATCGCATGCCGAAACGAGGAATGCATCCTTCTTGAAGCGGCAAGGCAACTGGTGTTCAGTGCAGAAAGGTTTCAGAAGCTTGATGGAATGAAATCAGCACTGTGACAAGGATATACACTCATCATTGACCGGTATCTCCATTCTGGAATCGCGTATGGTTGTGCTAACGGCTTGGACTTTAATTCCTGTATGAACATCCAGAGAGGACTATTAAAGCTTGACCTAGTGGTGTATCCGAGCATTTCTGCTGAAAAATATGCCACGTGACGCGCCGTAAATCTGGATTTGGGCGAAAAGGTCGAAATCCAAGCACGAGTTAGGCAACAGTACGTGTATCTATCACGATCAAAACGATGTAGAGACAGCTGCTGGATTTCGATTTCCACAGATACCGAATCGCGTCTTGCACAAAAAATGATTTTAACGTACGTTCAGGCTTTCATTGAAGCTGCAAAAAGTTGGGATTCTTCAGTGTCCAGTTATGATCCTCCGCGATGTGTTACCAACCAGAGCGAAAAGGACCTGACCAGCTGTTCTGAATAAACTGAAATAGCGGGAACGAATCTGAACTGGTGACGTTATTTTGGAAAGACCAAGCCATGACCGGAACAGAAAAATTTTCTCTTGTTTATTGATTTGTTTCGTTATTGAAAAAAAATCTGCGTCTGCACAAAACTCAGTGTTGTCACCAATTTTTGGAAGCTTGTATTCTGCAACTTTACATTCGAAGGAATTGAATTTGCTCTCAAAAGAAATATTTTCAACAAAAAGGAATGGATCTGGTGTACTAAAAAATGCTGGGATACTGAGCAAGCTCAACAGGTAGTCACAAACAAATTCAATGTATTTGTCCATACTGCCCGGATTAAGTCCGATGATTTCTTTTGAAATGGATGAGCGCAAAAATTTCTTTTCCACGTGACAAGCGTCCAAAACGATTTCACTGATTGTTTTGAGATCACACTTTATTGGCAATTATTCATGAAGGGCGCATGCAAATAAAACATGAAGAGATTCGTCACGAATGATGAGGTCGTTTGAAAACGTCAAGCTGGGGAGCACGCACCGGATTTTCAGCCAAAACAAAGCAGCAAAAGAGCCGCAAAGAACAGCAATACGACACTGGCAAACGCAACGAGACGCTCGCAAAACAGGAGTTTACTATCCTTAATGAAATTCTTCACCCAATCTGCTTTCAGTTTCACCGCTGGGTTTCGTACTGCACTCTGTAATAATTTATTTCTCTCAACTTGATCCTTGCCATAGGTCGCAATTGCAGGAGTATATACTTCTGAATGGATATTCTCAATAAAGATCTGGAAGGCGTAAAATGATCTTGCTTCGGCAATCTGGACTTCACATAGAAAATTTTCTGCTGGATTCTCTATTATGTGTCCATCAACTGAGGCGAAGAAACTCAGGACACTCAAGATCGATTCTAGTTCTTCGTCTCACACATGTTTCCGTATGATCAGATTATTCGAGAAATCAATCTCTTCTGCAACCCAGAACGATGATTGTGCTTTTCCATGAAGATTCTAAAGAGAGATAACAAGAGGTTTACGATTCGCGTCAGACATGACTGAAAAGCAGTTGAACGACTACGAAACCGACATAACCGAAAATTCACTCCCATATACAACGATTAAACCAGTTCAATTCCTGAGTCACTTTTATCCGGCTCTGTTTTTCGGAGCTTTTTCGAGATTGGCTTGGTTGGTTTTTGGAGTGGTCGGGTCTCTTCGTCTTTTGGCATTGTGTCGTATTCTGCACTGATTTTTCTGTTCTTCGATGACCAGGGGTAAAGAATCCGGTTTGAAGAAACAACCGCATCTAGTAGGTTTCATAAGCCCATTTTGTCGAGTCTGGGAAACGAATGTCGATTCTTGGATCTTTTGGATAACTCTTGCTTATAGAAACGGCTATTTTTGAAGCGTCCAAATGAACCAAATAAGGCGAAGTAGTCATAAGCTCCTCGTATCGTGTACCCTCGGCTGCAACTGGTGAGACCACAGTTTAAGGTTCGGCCATCTTCAAGTATGTATACTAGCACTGTATGACGAGAAGGATCAATCACGTATCAAAGTGTAACTTCAACTTAGTGTAATTTCAAGTGTTACTTCAACTGTGATTTCGATTATACCGCAAAATCCGTATGGATCACCGACCTTAAATAGCTGACAAGAGTGGGCCACTCGAATCAATTCTTTCTAAAGTTGCAAAATAAAGAAGTTCGCTCCTGTTGGATGATTGATAAGATCCAGTTTTCAATTGATCATGTTTGCCAGATCAAACAGTTTAAGCCTTCTGGAGAAATATCCAACGAGAACTTTTTTGGAAAAACCTCCATGGCATCGAAAAGTTCCGAAAAACGGAGATGAATTGAGATATCCGCAAGCAGGGTGTCTGGAGCGGTCTCCAACTTCGCAGTTTAGTTCTCGGCCGTCAATTCAAGGGGCACATTGGTGCCGCTGAATTCTAAACTGTAAAGAGCAATGCAGTCAAAGCCATCCATTTTAATGAATGGATTATTTCTGGAATGTCAGCAGACTTTGAAGGCCGCTGATGCTTAGGATTGTCTCATGGCACCTCATTTCTGGATAAAACAACCCAGATTGAGAATACCTGTTTATTTCAGGATTTATCCAGAAATTGTCAGTGCAGCTGCTGATGCGGTTTCGTTTCTCGAGACTCACGACCCAATTTGCGATGGCTGCGGCTCAAAGGCCATTTGGGATTCAAACTCATCTCATCAGTTCTCGCATCAATCTGAATGCACCCCTCATTCTTTTTTGTGGAGTCGCACCATGAATTTGAGACCTGGTTCTACACCCATGTTAGCTCCCAGACATTCGGCGATGTCATGTTCTCAAAAGCGTTTAGAAAGTTTTGGGTCGTGGCCTGAACAAATCCAGCAGCATTCAGCAGTTTCATCGGATTCTGGATTTCTCTACACGGGATTTGGCGAAATTGTTTGCTGTTTTCAGTGTGGAGTGGTCCTTTCGGATTGGCAAAAAGATGATATTGTTAATGTAGAACATTTGAAGTTTTCCAAAGTGCGTTGTTGCTGATCTAGTTCTGCGTTGGCATAAGAGCTCGCCTTGATGGTACTTGGTTTACCACGTTTGTGCATAAAAAATGAAAGCCAATCAGTCTTGCTTTAGATAAACAATACGTCTAATCAGTGTCACCAGGTTACACGACATCAGGCATCACAGAACTTAACTTAACATTCAAGAACTGAACAACGCTCACATAACTGCCGGGATGAGCAACAGTTGTCATTGTGAGTATGTAAATAAGAATACAACCAAGTATTTGCAGAAGTGTGGAAATAAGTAAAAAAATCAGAGTATCGCTGGAGTGAACGTTCAATGAAAGCGGGAACATTGATGGTTTCAAACATAATCTTAATCGATTCGAGGAGCGCTATTTTTTAGTTTTTAGTCCAATCTTCGAGGCTGTGGGAAGACATGACTGATTTTGTGACTTCCGCAATAATGAACTCCATCGGTACGTTGTGTCATTTCTTTTGATCTTTGTGTTCTGTTGAGTTACTTGTAAGGGCAGGCCTAAGTACTGGTCCATGTCAAAATTCTGGATGGGAGAATGATATAACGTGTTGATATGAATTTGCTCGATACTTTCACACATATCGCAAAAATGACATCTTATCAGTTTGAAGTCCTTGTGCCTCGGCAAATCCAGATTGAAGCCCGCGATTCAGTTCTGAACAAAGCAATGCCAACTACGATAGGAGTTATCAACGACGATGGAATAGTTGTTGACCCGCCAGCAATATCACTCATACCTTGAATCGATGGGATATATGCTAGTATTATACTCTGCACAAAATGTGACAGCCTTTTTGATCTCATCAAGAAATACTCTGGGACTGAAATTTTCGTCTCATCGACCGTTGCGCATTTCGATTAAATCCATAAGAATCTTCTAAATGCCACCAACATATTCCTGCCCAAGCCACGAATCTCATCTACCGTTGGGTTTTCAAAGGAAATCGAGTCGTGCGAATCTGTCCTGGAATATCGGAAGTAGTTCGGGCCTTCCAAATCACCTCAAATTAAGAATCTGCTGGGATAAGACTATTGACATTGTTCTCGTGCCTTGTGGACATTTCTGTATCTGTCAAATTCATCATAAGCGATCTCGAAATTCCAGAAATCCGCTTTGTCAAAAATCTGTTGAAATACCGCAGCGCGTGTTTTTTTGAGTTTGTTAAAAAAAAATACGGGAATAACTTGGTAATAAATACGCTGTTTATTGTTCCGTTTAGCTAACATAATCCACATTGAACCACACAAAGCATGAACAAAGCATGTATCACTATGTAATTCAGGTGACAATTGCTTTCGAGACAAAAAATTGGCTGCTGATTTGAACAAGACTGCTGGTTCAAACAAGTAGAAAAATGCATACATGATACGGATATTATTCGATGTGAATGTCATCAATGACGGTTGGTTGAATATACCGCATGTCCAAATCCCAAGACCTCATGTTTCGTCCGGCGATGATAAATCGAAACATCTAGAGCAAAATAATCAGGAATATTGCATCAAAACAAGTTCTTCGACCACTACCTCTCGCGAAGAAATCCGTTGATCAGATGAAGGAATAAAAATGTATTGTGATTCTTGCAATGGTTGACCGAGAACAATTTTTCTCAGTTACCGCAACGAGAATTTTCTGCCAGACTTTGAAATTGTCATCTAACGGTTCATTCGGATCGGTTGCAGCACGAATCTCGCGGAATAACCATGGCGAAAACAAATGGACAAATTCATGCGACTTTGTCCATTCTTGGCTGGTACTATCCGTAATTGGAACGATTAAATACCGAAGACATTTTGCCCTTGGTTGCTTGGCAGAAATGAAACGTCGAAGGGATGTTTTGGACACAATGGAATGGTGAGTCAGCATTTGGTCTCCGAGTTCAGTGCTTGGAACCCGGGGCACTGACGGGCGAGGGGTCCAGACTTCTCGGGGGTGGGGTCCGGCACGACCAAGCGGGCACGTTACCATGCGGAAGAGGCGGACTGCAAAATTATGGCAGTTTAGCGCCAATATGGGTATTTTCGTTGATTTGCAGACTCCGCTCGCAATCCAAGATGGCGAATATCCACGAAATTTTGTTTTTCGAAAATTTCGACAGTTGTCAGTTGTTCATGGTTCATCTTTCGTTTCTCACATGAATCCCTTCTGACTATGGATACCAGGTATGGTGTGTTTATATTGCAAGTCACTTTTAGCAACGTTGTGAATCTGCAGTGCTGACATTGATTGTCAAACTGATGAAGATCTGACTTCGCCTCTATGGAGTCCTGTGAAAAAACAGCGAGTCGAAGAAAATTCCCCAGAAAGATCAGCAAGATTTGACATCGCCGATTATCTGCGTGATAACTGGAATCAGAATTCACCAACTGTACTGAGAGCATTGGTGAATTATCATCCGCACCATCCGGAAACCATTCTGAGATTCGACTCGCAATTCTGCATTAAACGAGAATGGCTACAAGAGTTCCAGTTTCTCGAGTACTCGGAATCTCAAAAAACTGTGTACTGTCGTTATTGTGCCCTTGGTTTTGCGGAAGCGAACAATCAGGCCAAGAAAGCATCGCAGCTTGTCAGAAAGCCGTTCGTGGTTTATGACAGCGCAAAATCGCGATTCAAAGAACATGAAAAACAAGGCTATCATGTTGAAGCTGTGAAAGTAGCGCAAAAGTTCAACGAGAAAGCAGCTGGAATTCCGCGTGACAATACCACTCAGATTGACGACGCTGATGTTACACTTCTTGAAAAAAAAGCCGTGAAAGTTCGTGGACTGATCAGCATCGTCAAATCAGTGATCTTCCTAGCAAAGCAGGGTCTTGCACTACGCGGAAGGGAAGATTTCAGATATGGAACTCATCCGTCTCTTCCGGATATCTTCAGTGATTTCAATTGGGGATTCGGAAATTTCGATACCTTGCATTTCTGAATACCGGCGATAGTGAGGAAGAAGAAGAGGTGGACGAAACTATTGATCTGGGCGATCAGACACTGATCGAAGTGGAGCTCGACAAAGGTTTTTTGCAAGATGGTCTTCTGGATGAAGATGATGACATCATCGATTTTGGAAACGATTTCTGATTTTTCAGCTTGTTCTCTCTACCTTTGTTTTCATGTGTAATTTCAGTGCATCGACGACTTGAGTTGAGACTGACAGATTTCATTTTCAGATTATTTTAAAAGTGGATTGTTGATCTTGCTTTTTTTGGTAGTTGAGGATGATGGCGAACGGCTTCTGTAACTGGCGTAATGTAAAATGAATGAATTTGGCGGTCCGCCTCTTCCGCATGGTAACGTGCCCGCTTGGTCGTGCCGGACCCCACCCCCGAGAAGTCTGGACCCCTCGCCCGTCAGTGACCCGGGGAGGTCGAAAAATTGAGGCTACTCTAGTGGAATCAGTGATCGCAAATTAAAAATCGAATGTAGGAATTACAAAACCATCCGTTGCATCAGACCGGTCGAATTCAATATGATTCATAAACACCGTCAGGTACTTGCTCTGTATTTCAACGATGAAGAAGTGATAGATCTGTAATTCATTGTATGAAATAAATAATGAAATTGACAAAGAATTAAATTAAAAGAAATGAATCGCTAGATTTTACATAAGGTTCTTCTTACTATTACGTTATGTGGGCCATGAATAAACTGGCTTATTTCTTCCCGACAAAGACGACATGTTGTGTTTCCATAACTTATCATCTCGGTGACACCTTTACATGCATTAATGGATTCTGTTTGGACGGTGATCCGTGACAAATGATATGCTTGCATGGAACGAGGATAGCGAGTTGATCTCGAGAAGGGGCTTCGAGGCAAATGCCACAACTTCCATCATTTGATTGATGTGAATTGGATGGAGAGGAACTATAACCGTAATTCGAGAGAATTTCTTTAATCACGGCTTCGATGATCGTGCGTGGTGTTGTGTTCAGTCTTTGTGGGTAATTCTATGCTTGTTAACCAGCACGCGCGAGAATTCCTATTTGTTGGTTCAAGACGTGAACATCTGAGTTGGGAATATTACTAGGAGCTCGAGCTGAAATGCCGTGATTGTTAACTTGATTTTATAACTAACCGGGGAAATCCTTACGTAAATCAATAGGGGTTAGGTGATATGTGTGCGGGGTAATGCCATGATCAGCGTTAGATTCCACCCGACAAGAGACTGATCTCGTATGATATCGGGGCTGATTTGAGAAACATAATTTGCACAATTTTTTTCATCGTCAACAGCCATCGTACAGTTTTACCTTAACGTATCACTTAACGTTTCCCGAACCCTTTTTTCCGAATTCCGACACAGAATCAGGGTTGTTACCATATCATCTTTTAGGACGATGCACACTCATTTAGCCGTACTAAAAATAAGTGAACATGGTGAGAGCGAAACTATCGCATCGCATTCGCTTCAGTTATTGATATCGCATTCGCTTCTGCTAGCGGTATCACTTTCGCCATTTGCTTGCCTCATTTGCCATCGCTTTCGCCATTCGCTTTGGCTGTCGCGTTCTGCTTCTGATTTCCCTTTGCTAGATGCAAACACTTGAGGTTGTTAACGTTAGGAGTATGTTACAGTTTGGGACAACCTCATTTCGGGAATCGGGAAGCCAAGCCTCAGTTTGACTTGAAAAGAGTTTGCAGAAGCTCTGGTAGTTACATTCAAACCATCGAGAACGATCAAACAGCTAAAGCTGAATTCAAGGCGCATGGGGTCTGCACGGTTTTTGGTTTTTCTCGCGTCTTACAGATCAGCTATTCAAGTAACGGTGTTTTACCTTGTAGGTCACGTTCAAAGAATATCCATCAGCTCGATTCTTTGACATGTTTCTACGCAAAAACGTTGAGAGTGGACCACTTTCCAGTTTCCACAATTCAATACCCGGTGGATAACATTCGATACTCGAAGTTCTCTCGCGTACTTATTGGCGTTTTTACAATCTTCGAAGCAACTGGGATTGACCCGGATGACAAAGACCAAGCAAAACATAAAGCTTACTGAAAGTTATTCAAAAAAGCTCGCGAAATGTAAGTTCTTGATTCTACGTGATTTAGGTGATGGGAATTCTGATCTTAACAGGAAGAAGGAGCGTGATCTGGCGGTCTCTCACATTCTGATATATTTTGGGCGGCACAGGAGTAAGCATATCATTTCGGAAGAAAGATATGTATCCGGAAGCACTCAGCCCAGTGTTCTGAATGTTTACTTGGCAAGTCCTGCATACCATGAGGTCTTTTGAAATATCTGCCCAGGAGAGGAAATTATCTCAGCCTTGACGTACATCGCCTTTCTGGGACGGGCACATTTCTTCACACAGAAGATGGACGTTTTGGTAGATATCGATTTCCATCTACAAACCTTATTGTGATTACATACTACCCAACAGAATCCACTAATACAAACTTTGGACCTGGACAGTAGCTGTGGTACCAAAAAACACGTGGGGCCGTCAAAAAGTGGAAAAAGTTTCTAATAAGTAATTCAATTCTTGGCTTACCAGTTCTGTATCCAGTTTTGTCTAACAGATGCGAATATCAACGGATGTAAACATCTGGACCAGTTCAGAATATATACGTTAAGCATTTATGCCCTGATTTTCCGACACAAGATTACCTTTCAGTTCCATATCCTGTATCCGGGAGAAGTAATGATTTTGGATTGCACATGAGGTTAGAAAAACGCGGACGTTAAATTCGTGAATAATTCTACAACCAAATTTTGAAGGTTATCAATCTGGAAGCGACAGTGTCATCGACTGTGAACTTTCTCCACGGAGAATGGCTTCGGGAGTCGGAGGCAGCAATCAAAGACCGCAGTCATGTACCTTGGAAACTATTCTCTGTCATTTTGTGTTTTTCAGTGTATCAATACAAGTGTTATCAATTGAGCAATTGACACCGATAACATCACTTTGGTCACCAAGAATCTACAACAACTCCAGAATGTTCTCACAATGCCAACCGCTAGCATGTGGGAATACCTCAGTCGCAACGCTCGTTACATCTCGTGGGAAAGTATCCAACCTGACAAAGCTGCGGCTCTCGGGATATGCACACTGCAAATTGTGGAATCAGTTGTTTACTATGAAACAATTCTGTTCTTTTGATTTTGTCTCATTCGCAGCGTGGAGCGTTGCCGGTGAGCTGACCAAGCGACCACGGTCTACCGTACCATCATGATTATCAACAGGTAAGACTTGGTTAAACATTTGATGTTGTGTAACCGTTGAAGTTTTGCAGGTCGAAGCAGAGGAAAGTGGAGATGACCCTATCTTCTTTGAAAATCGTTTTGGCGTGTAATATTCTATTTGCTTTAGAATTCGATCGACGGAGACTCGTCAAAAGAGAACATCAGCAAGGAAACCAAAAAGTCAAAGTTTTCTAAAGCGTTTAAGTGTGAATCCTGTCATGTTGGAGTCAGTTAGATGTCCTCTATGCCGCGACATCAACGTTCTTGCCGCGGTGCTTAGAACAGGAGGAAGTAAATAATAGCCTTATTTTTGTAACTTTCATTGGTTGTGGATTTGAATAAAACCACTCCCGTTGCATGAAGCAGCGTAATTTATATCTAATAATGCAAAATTGCAACATCTATCACTGTTAACTCTCATTTCCGAGCTCAACTATGACAATGCCTTCGATGCTTGAAACTCTTGCTTTTTTGTTGATCAAGGTGATGGTTCAAGGTCGTGCACAAGCCGGCACTAGTCAGCGATGTGAGCCCTGTGAATTCCATGTACCTTGTGCCTTGAAGAATTAGACGGATGTTTGTATGAAGGTGTGTAATAAGTGTATAAGATAGATTTCTGTACCAGTATATGAATGCACCTCTATCCCGCTGTACCTCTTTACTCCTGATTCTGTGTACAAGTGCACCTCTGTACCTCTGTGCCACTGCACCAGTGTGAAGATGCACCACTGTACCTGAGTACCAGTGTAAAAATGCACTACCGTACCTCTGTACCCCTATCCCTCTGCTCCTCTTCACCTTTGTCTGAGTGTACGACTGTATCTCTGTTAAGCTTTACCAGTGTATGGATGCACCTCTATTCCTCTGTTCCTGTGAACGAATGCACTTCTGTACCTCTGTGCCTATGTACCTCTGTACCTCTTTCTTTCTGTCCTTCTGTTAAGGTCATAATCCGCACATGCGATTGTTCATATTACAATGCGCTTTACTTCTCCTCACAAATTATAACTGACTCGCATGCCTTGAGCATTCGACTCGATTACATCCTCTGTTTCTAACCTCAAGATGATATTTATACACTTTGGGCTTCTTCATCGACACACTTTTCACTTTTCAGTTTCACTTTCATTTTTCTCTACTGCAAGACTGCGCTTTTTTTCTTCTTCACTGAGATTTTCACGATGAAATAATCTTCAATCACTGATTCGTTAAAGTTCGATTCCATACATAAAATTGCATAGCAACAAATTTGGGGAAACGCAACAGATGCGGCTTGGCCGTCCGTTTCTACAAGTATTATCGGAATAAAAAATGAAAATTCATCTCTTCGATCGAATAAATTATTGAATTTTCGGGACCGACTGAAACTGAACGGATATTTTTGGACCAAACTTTGATGAGTGATTGAGCTTTTCCGATTTTCGTCAACCAGCTGGCAATGTCAAGAGCGCTTGCCCATTGAAATGAAAGACTCAGGAGCCAAGAACAAAATGACATCGACGTGCTCCGGTATACGAGATGGTGAGATTGCCTTCTCATGGTACCATACCCGACTGGCAGCTCAAAGATCACCGCATTGCCGTGCTGTCCAAGTTGTGTCATCTTCATCAACAAGCAAGATTAGGTCAAAAGAGATAATCGTCATTTTTTCTCTGGGTTATCAGCAGGTAAGTGGTGAATAGTTTTTGTTGTTTGTTTCATCTCGTCTCGAGTCAAATAACCATTCAATGGTTTAAAACAACAATGCCCTTGATCGGGTTCGTCTGTGTTCGATGTTCAAGGACGGGTAGATGATCAATGTCACTGACCTTCAACCAACCTTGTTTTTCGAAATCAAAGTCGAAGTCGAAAACCTCGAACTTTTAGATATGTTGACAATTCGGGTTCGGACTCGGCGATGCCCAATTCGCTTCCATCCACTCCGTTGGTGCCACTCAGATTGATTCCAATGGTCTCTCCGGTAGCTTGTGGCACGAAACTGAATCCCATGGCCTCGGCTTCCAGCACCAAGTAATCGATCATCTTCAGTTGCCACTGCTCAGTGTGATGCATTTGCATAGTTGAGCAAGAAATTACTCGCCCATTAGTCCTTAAAGACTTATTTCGAGCGCCCTACTCTGAAATTGAATGAAACAAAAATTGACCATTCCACCAAGAAATTCCGCTCGGTCTTCGTATCGCTTTCGGTAGCTGACATCCATTCCGATCGGACCACAAATGCTCTTCACTCGATACGCGGAGATAAGAGCTCGCAGGCACTCATTAATAGCTTGCTGGACGTTGGCCAGCTCAAAAAAATGTGGAATGTCACACAAGGCATCTGCAGATTCCCAAGCGCATCTATGACCAAAATTGATCACGAATCATCTTAAACTAATTTCCTTTTTGAATCAGCGTACAAGCATATTGTGTGATACGAACAAGAATCACATGCGAGTTAAAGTTGAAGTTACCTTATTATGATGCCTATTTCAAAGTTATCAGGTCAGATGGCGTGAAGGCTGTTGCCCGTGTCAGTGAGATTCGCCACAGTCCGGTTTGGTACAGTATCTACCATCAGTATAAAAACCGCATTTGAGCCATCTTGAAGGATTGCATTCGAGTCGAATTCAATGAGTTTACGGAGGAGCAACTTCAAAGCGAACTGAATAAATTCAGTCCGCTGGAGTCCGGAGAAGTCTCACAGCTTTGTGTACTCTCCGATTGAAGAAACAATTATGTGATTTTCGGCTTAAAACTAAAGCCAACATTTTTATTTCGCTTGGGATGGCGTGAGTTTCACTCATCTAGCTTCACTCACTCCACGTTCTCATTTTCTTGATCTAGGAAGATGCTTGGGTAATATCTGGTTATGTATCCAAATTTCTGTCTGCTCCTTGTTCGAACGTGCCAGGATGTACTAGATCTTGCACCACCATACATAAATTTAAATGTTCGAAATTGATTTTCTGGAATTTTTTTAACTCAAAGAAGTGCAGCAGAGCTCTCAAACTCTACCTTAAATTTTCGATAATTTATGTTTATTTATGTCTATGCAGCTAATACCGCAGCTATTCAAGGCCAACTTCGATATGTGCAGAGAAGATTTCGAACTCAGTGACAGGATTCGAACAGGGCTTGAGTGCAAAGAAATGGACAAGGGTGTCCATCTGCAGTTCAGGAGATTTGAAGATTTACAGTTAGTACGCTCATGGACAAGCTTTTGAAACTGAACTCTTCTGAAACTTGACGAGAGATTCAAAATTCAAAGATCAAAAATTGCCATGCCTTTCGATGGTGCAAATGGCGGACGAAAAAAATTCACTCGACCTGGATCGAGCTCGATTTTCTAGATGAATTGTTAATGTCCATGTAGGAAAAAACCTGTGTCTGGCTGCTGCTTTGTATCTGGGGAAATACCAGCATACTCACTCGATCAAACAAGGTGAAGCAGACTTTTGTAGTTGGAAAAACCTTTGCAAAGCAGATTGAGCACAACTACCCGAAATGCACGTTGGTGCATTCTATTTCTGACTCAGAATGGTTTTGTGATCCAGAATACCAAATTTTGGTCGTTTTAAAAAGTCATCTCCATTCAGTTGTCTCCCGAAATCCGCAGATTGAAAGGCGACACATTGAAAGAAATTGTCGTCTATCACGCAGACGAACACTTCTATTTGGTAACTTCCTCAACTGTTCTCTTGATGTGCTGTGCTCATATAATTGTCATGCTTTTGAAACTCCATATCATAACAACCATAGTCACCGATGCGAAGGGACTTGCAGTCATTGCTCACATTCGAGCTTCAATAAAAAATCCAACAACAAATTATGAAAAAATTGTCGTTTACAATGATTGCAGAAAGTTGGTCAACTTGACCAGCCAAGACACTTGTTCTTAATTCGCTTCGCAAGCAACTTAACAAAGTTTCCTTCCACCCGATCACGTGAAAGCCCGTTGAGGAAAAGCTAATTCACTTTTTTTTCGATTTTGTAACTCGGCATTACATTGAAAACGGACATATCTCGAATTCATTGGTGTGCCAGCATACAGATGGTACTGAGATCCGCTTCCCATCCGATGATGAAACCATGACGGGAGACATCACAAATGAGTTTGGTGAATGGCTTTTTTCAGAATGGAAATATGGCGTGACCATCACAGCTCATAACTTGCGCTCTTCGATGGGCATTTTGTGCTCAAGCACATGCTCGATAACGGCTCGGAGCCGAATGTCATCAAACGAGGCACTCAGTTACTAGATATTCAGTACGAGACGCTCCAACTCCAACTCAACTCCAGTTGTCCAACTTCTCATCAGCAGTCGGGCTCAACCATCTTACTACAAAGAGGAAAATCCTTAATTTGGCTAATCGTCAAGAAAACTGAGACGAAGTGTCAAGATTCTCCTCTCTCTCTGATTACAGCATTGGTGGCAGAAATTTAAAAAAACCGCTCGAACTCATGAAGTGGTACCAAAAAAGAAGGAGCAATGCAACGGTCAGTTCAATGTGTGCGAGCAACTCACGACATACTGCTCGAATGATGTCACCGTGCCCCGTCTGTGTGCTCTTGAATTTCGTGATGAATTTGTCAAGTTGACTGAAATCGACGCTTTTAATTCCGTTACTATGGCTTCAGCCTGTCAGAAATATTACAGGACTTTCGAGCTGAAGGCAAACGTGATCGCAGTTATTTCTGATCACTGGTACGCAGCAAACCGGAGAACAAAGTTTGAAGCTGTTCAGTGGTTGAAATTTCGCAGTAACGAAGTGAAAGTTCAGATTAAGAATGGAAGAGATGGGAAATGAGTCAAAGTTGGAAATTGATGCATTGATGGTATGATAAACGAATTGCAAGCAATGTTTGAGTACAATTGGTGCGTATTACAGGCTGACCTTCTTGCCGGAATCCGGAAGACCAGTTGCCATTTTCTAATACAACCATGGAAGAGACTTACGAATGCTTTGAGAGCAAGGTCCTCTTCCTCAAATCTCGTGGGTTGAAGATCGAAGTAATGTGGTCTTGTGGCTGGAACGAGCGCAATAAAGATAATGTCATCCAGCTGATGAAAACACAACATGTCGCTCTCTGCTCCACTTCGAATTAAGGACGCGTTTGAAGGAGGAAAGACAAACGCGTACAAACATCTCTGTTGAAACCGAACCGGGTGCGAGAATCATCCACAATGAAGTTCGCTCTCCCTATCCGGCGGCCAACAAGCACGAAATTTACTGAATTGGGCATCCTGACACCGTCACTTGTGATTGCGAAGATGCTCGCGAATATTTCGGAATCATGAAGTGTGTCTTCAAAACCCTATCATTTAACCGTGCCTTCCACTTACCAATAACGATTGACTGGTCTTCACGCTGTGTGGAAGGTGTGCGATCGAGAAGACAGAAACGTATCGTGATCATGAAGAAACTGACCGATACCTTTGTGGCACTTGGTGACGAGAAAGGACTAGTTTGCTCTTGACCAAAGTTTACGAATAATCCAGATCCAAGAAGTGTGGCACCGGGTTGAAAAGAGGAATAATACTTTTCTGAACATTTAAACTGAAGCTTCTGAGTACCCGGCTTCTTTGAAAAAGATGGTAAAACACGAAAAGTCTCGGTTTAAAGTTTGCATCTTGTGTACGAGAACAAATAATCCCTGAAGACTTCAGCAAAATTTTTTAACTTCAGTTTCTGTAACGTTTTAGAGATGGATTTGATTGACTTTTTACGTTAATTTAACTCAGTTCAAATTTTTGTTGGCAAAAACACATTGGGCATCAGGCGGAAACTGGACGAATTTTTTCCAGCCAAAGATGGCAAAGTTCAGAGGCCGGAAACACCTACAAAAGCTGAGTGAATAAGTCACTTTTCCCCAATTTTATCGTCACTTCTTCAAAAATAACTTTTGCAAATGTTGTTATCGAATGCGACTGGTTCATCTTTCCGAATCGCGGCATGTGTTGAAACTCAGTCTTTACGATGTCAGCAGCCAATGATGCACAGCTGACTAATCTTCCAGATCGGTTGTCATTTGATGCTCCAGCACGATTTGACAAACAGTCAGGTAGAACTCTTTGAAAAACTTGGAAACGTAAATTACGGCGAAATCAACACTTTTCACAAAACGTCTGAACGTTGTCACAACCATCGCGTTTATTTCTTAGCAAAAGGCCACGGGAGATCAGTCATTTTTACACGCTCGGGGCCTTCAGCAAGGATCTAGAAGGTCTGAAATGTTCACCATGCTCTCAGATTTCCGGAAAAATCACGACATTGACAAATAAGACCATAGATTTTTGCGAGAATGAAGAAGAATCTGAAAGCGTTATCGGCATGAAAATATTGGCGGATCACGAAGATCAAAAAAAGATCTCGTCAAGAGATGAGTCAACGCGGGAATTCCCGAAATCGGGTGACTCATTGCGGAACTTCTCAAATGCTGTTGAGATCACCGGTACCTTTCCCAAATGAGATCATCGGGGGATTTTTCATCAAGATCCCCGTTCAAATTGGTTTTACTCCAATCAGCACATACTTTGAAAAGTAGTAGATAGACCTGAGTCGAACCTCACATCGTCCCTCGCGAAGTTTAGTCGAACATTCTCACGATTTTGAATACACAATCTTCTGATAACATGTAACCTCGCGTTCAACTCGCTCATGAAGACGAGCGCTTTAAGTGCTTTAGAGTTTTCAAGACACTCACTGTGTGGATGAGCAAGAACGACCTCGGTGTTGTATTTGGCTATGGTTGTGAACCTTGTCTTTTGGGTTTCGAAGGTGCGCTGTCAAAAGAATTATTCTTGACATCGGTGCAGATCGAACAGCTCAAGCAGTTGATGACAAGACCGTCGATAAGTATGTTCTGAACTGCGGGACAGCCAGCAGATGGAAAAAGCTCGATCTGACTACTGAATTGGACGGCAGAAAATTCAAAACTGATTTGACTTCCACTCTTAATCCCATGTATGGTCGGTTAGTCAAATTGCGACGAAAAGATCGATTTGCTCTGGGTACTGTCGTGATAAAACCCTTACAAGAGAGCTGACGCCTCATGGCGCCTTGGATGTAGCCCAGGAGATTTTCGAGATAAACGATACAAACACAAAAAAAAAATGTTAAATGAACGTCGCCAATCAATCTGCCCGCTAGTTCGACAGTTACATTCTGGAACAAGGTGCTCATCATATTGTTGCATGGACAAACGTTGTTTGGTGAATCCAGCGCAGTTCCATCTGCTTCGAAAACGATAAGATCACACTGGAATCTTATATCGGCCTAAGATGTTGAATCTGTTGATGGCGCAGTGTCGAAAGTGATGTCATTGGCGTCACCGAATGTGGCGGCACTCGAACCGATGAGAGCGTCTTATATTGCAATACGCTCTCTTATTGTTGGTGTGATATAGAAAAGCTGACTTACGGTGAAAATAAACAGCTAAGAGCCTGTAGTGATAAACGCCATTATTTTCTACAGGTGTTTCTTCTATTTGACCGGAAACCCTTATCATTGTTTGCATTTTTTTATTTCGCTCTTCATTTTACATCATTCACTTCAGTAGTCACTCTCGGTTAAGGTTGTCCAGTGTAGGTAGAAGGTTTTCGTCTGGTTTTTTTCATTTGGAAGATAAAGGAATTGGGTAATGGGCCGTGTTTCATCTCCTTCAGCCTGTGAAATGTTATCAAAATAATAGTCATGTTTTTCTGTGTGTTACAGAAGGACAGAATCATCCTTATCGGGACCAATATGTATCAGATGAAGTGAACATAATAAACTACATGATAGTGAGTTGGAGGATCCATTCGGATTCGAATCACCAGCCTCGGGCAAATCCGAGGATTAACTCAAGCACCGGTCAACAAAACCCTGTAAACAGAATATAAACAGATCATAAACGAAACATTTTAATTGTCGAATCATTGAATCTGTACATCATAACGCGCTTTCCAAAATATATTCTGATGCGAAACGTGCAATGTTTCAACTTGTAGTCGTAGATTCAAGCTCCACTCAAGCTCCCAGGCGCATTTATCTCGCAGCATGGTGGGAAAGGTGTTTTATCGCTGTAATGGAGACTGGCCATTTTCCCTCCGAAATGTGAAAACCTCAACATATCTACCACTGCAGCTCCATCCTAGGAATATGACCAATTCCCATTCTCGATTATGAAACAGCAGCAAAATTACACAAATTAGTCGACAACGACTCAAACAAGGGCTGGAGATGCTCAACCCATGTTTCCACTATCAGAGCACGATCTTGATCCGGAGCTATATTCCCGAAACTGTTGGCTGGCGCACCCTTCCTCCGTGAAAAACTCGGCAATGATGTCCAAAGAAACACCAAGCCGCGAAAGAAAGGCCACAAAATCATAATATCGATTCGGGGGCTAATTCAGTAAATGCAGCCATTGTTTTAACAATATTCCAATAATCCAGCGCAGTAGAGCTGAAAAACCCAACCTAGCGGTAAGATAGTTAAAAGCCGGTTGAACTTCTCACCCTGACTTGACAGCAGAACTCTGGTCCAATTCCGACAACAACTCCAAAAACTCCATTTCAGCTCGTGAAAAGGTAACCTCTACTCCCATATCGAAAACGGCCAACAATTGCAAGCTGTCATTACTTGATATCGAGCAAAACAGGAGGCATCTGGTCTTGAACAACCGCGCTTTGTTGAAGCTGTTTGGTACAGGTAGCAAACTCCAGAAATACGTATTGTAACTGATTGAAAAATGGGAGCCCATCCGGAGCGTCAGTGACTAAAGACACAGTCGAGATCCGGTGGCAATATGGGCAATGGCTATCTTTATAATTGATGCGTAGACGACACTTCCGGCATAAGTTTTGACCACAACATGGAGTCAACGAGAATGGATCCACTCAACTGTCGGAACAAATTTCACACTGTAGAATTGTGAGAAGATTCTACCTAATGAGCATCTCGAGTTAACATGAGCTCCACAAGCTTAAAACGGGAAAGACAGATTAACCTCTGATTCAAAATCTAAACGAGTCCGTCCCAACAATTGCTTCGGATGGTGTGAAGACATCTGTAGCCAGTCGTCCTTCATTTTCTGCTACAGTCACGAGCGAACCATAATAGCGCGGGAATCTTGATCGGAAAGGGCCATCTATCCGTGTCCAACTGCAATTTTGCGCCTGTAAGTTGGTGAAAATACAAGAACCAAAATAGAGCAAATGCGCTTGCAATGGATCCTTTCCACAGAAAGAAATCGATAACACCTCACCATGATGGAACAAACAATACGATCTGCCGGACCACCGAAGAAAAGCCCTGCTCGTATCAACGGACGTACTCGATTGAATGACGTGGTAGGAAATGACTGAACTCTTGAAGATTCACTACAGTATTCTGGATGACGGGGTTCTGCCAGGCGTTGAGTAGGGATGAGTCAGGGCACAAGCAACACGTATTTGCGTTCCATAGAAATCTTATAGAATCGATTGTGGTAACCGCCGATTCAGTCTATGACGCTTCAATGAGCAATAATAACCAACGTCAAGTAATTATTGATTTCTCGCCATGAACAGTCAACAAATAGAATCTACTCTACGAAATGACAAAACCATGAACGTTTGCTTTGTTGGATTGGAATGATTGCAGCTGAAACCTCTTCCACAAACAGAAGAACTCTCGGTACATTGCAAACACAGAAACATCGCATGGCAGTGTCCAGCATTGGGTTAGTTTTTTTTGTACAGACGACACCGTCGAATAGTCTGATAGTTCCGATAATACACCAGCGTTCTATTTAGAAAATCTGAGGAATTGGGTGAAAGACGAGGAACGAATTCAACAACGTGAGACCCCACAGTCGGCAGACTTCACGGTTTGTGGCCAATATTGCATGTATTTTCTGTTGCTTAGAGGTGGGGATATCAAGATCACGGGTGGGTCTGAAATCAGGCCTGGACTGCGAAATATGTAAGATAACATACAAGGGCATCGGAATTTACACCGTGCCAGAGCCCGAACGAATAAACACTTTGGAGGGATTCAAGAGAAGACATGCTGAAATCCAAGTAGGATATGGAAAAACTCGCAACTCTGCTTTGTCACTTTTCCAGGATACGGCAAGCGCCTACGATAAGGTGGAAGACCAGTACAACAACGACGACTAGAATGACTTAGCGGAATCAACCGATGACGAAATCGTACCCCCTACAGTTGAGATCCTAACTCGAGTCGCTGACTAGGAGAAACTCACCTCAACCCTGAATACAGTACAGATGTTAAAATTCAACGATGAAAGGAACAAACCAGGAGACCAATCCCGATTCCACGAACCATCCCCATCCCATAGCTCTTCTGCGACATCAACCGAAGACACGTCTCTATTTGAGCTATCTCCACCCAACCGCACACGAAAATCTGCCTATGACTCACACGTAGTACTCGAGGTTCTGATGATTTTGCACTTTCTTGCTTTAGCAATAAGAATTGAAATACAAGCGTGTGACTGTGTGGACAGCCCACAACTCCTCGCTATTTTGAACATCACGGGGTACGAAAATATGCGATGACTTCGCTCCAGTTGAAGAGTCACGAGAAGTACACTACAACTTTCACGACTCACGCATGCAAAGGATCAATCAAAAAGTCCTGGATCCAAACTCTTTTTTTGAGATCCTTTTTCAAGGACCACATGATATCACCAAGGATGATCAGTGCGTCGTAGTGTGAGCAGATGGTGAACACCCTCACGTGCAACGGCATCCAAATGGTAAAAACTGGTACCGGTGCGGCATATCTCCTCGACGCAACCCCGAATCCAGTCGGAGCATGGTTGACCAAACACAGCGATGAGCTCACCACATGCTGCAGAGAAGAAGTAACCTTAGAACAGGATTGCCCGACATGACCTATGCTCAGTGTCGAAAATGAAAAGGAACAGGGTTTGCAATTTGAGAGGTGCCTTTCAATCTGGACGACAAACCCCAGGAAGTACCCCACGGAGTGCCAAACTGACACCACTTTCCTCTCCACGGGTACGATGTGAAAAACAGAAAAAAACATCCGAATACCGGGTTTTGCAAGTAGATTAGGTGATTATTAAATTTCCAACTGACACCAGCTGCCCTCAAAACATCACTGTCCACCGAGTGAGTGGAAAGGTAGGAAACGTGCTTATTTCATTTCGACCTCCACAATCAAGAGCCCGTAAAACACGCCAAGCGTCTCAAACAAAGAAAACAGCTGCTAACTGATCGGCCGCTAACGACCGAATACTTCTGGCGGCAAAAATGGATCCGGGAACCAGGCGTAGACTCCAGCAACAGGGACTCTCACACAAACAATGAAACAACGTGTTACACAAACAATGAAACAACGTGTTAAGGCCGGAACTATCAACCCTGAGCAGCACCGCTAGACCTGAATACGAAACCACACAGCGCATACGAAACACCGTGCAGGAGCATAGGCACGACCCAGGGCATACTACTAAAACAACCCCAGCCGTAATCCCAACATACTGGGCACCGATTATCAGGCGCCAGGTCGCACCATTGACGAGAAAGTCACCGGTAGACGAAAACGAGATAATAGGCATGAGATACCCAAATCATCGGGAAAGCCACGCATCGAACGGAGATGTCCGTGGTCTGAACGCTTTCCGTGACTCACGCGTCGGTTTTCACGGTCGTTTTTAGGAACCACAAACAACCGATTCTTACCGCCAACAGCCAGAAGTTCAGCCGGACCAAGACACGAACATCATGGTTTCTCGAGACACTCGACAGAACCAAGCGGGATTCCTGAGAAGCCTTAAAATCCAACGACGAAGAGATGAACCAGGAGCAACCAAGAACACACCAAAACCAGCAAAAATCGCCGATAACCTGGAGCACAACCTCCAGTATAAGGAAGACATCGAGGTTGAGCGTGCGAAAGACGTCAACCGAGAAATACACACCCCTGACTGCGGTCAACTAATGGATCTAGTGATACAGCTGCTGTCATCCCAGAGCGGTATCCTTGCAGCTCATGAGTTTGGTCCAGAGAAATGACAGAGTTTGGAGTCGCATGAGTTGCGGCAAAGAATTACACCATGGAGTCATCTCAAGGATGGTAGCTTTATCAGCTGGAAACAGCTAACAGAAACGAAGCTCAGAGCAACTTTTTGATGTTAGAAACAAGGACTGCTTATATACTGCAAAACCAGACTTATCAGATGACGACACACAGCCAAGTTAACAGAGCTAACAAACACTTAACGGACAATGGAAAACCTGCTGACATGAGCTCGTTGAAGTGAGCTCTGTCAGTCAGTTTATGAAACAGGTTTTAGATAAACACAATCTTCACGTAACACATGGAGAAACATCGCTGGTGTACCAGCGCACACCGGTCACACTACAGTTTAGCACAGTGATCGACAAATGCGGCCCCCAGCTCGCCGCAATTTATACAGGCCACAGTGTGACTGTTCCACGAGTCTTTTTTATTTATTACTGGCTCAACGTTATTCATGAGGGGATGAATGAGCACGGTTTTCGACGTCGTTTTTATCAGTGTAAGGCGGCTTGCAGGGAAGAGTGGTGACCTCCACCGTTGAGGAAATGACGGATGCCTGCCAGCATTTACCACGGCCAATTAAAAAGGAGTTCTCGAAGATGAGAAATATGATTTTACCAGCAATCAAGAACCTCAGTCCGCTTTAGGCCGACTCACATCACAAATTCAGAATTAAGCAAACAAACTTTTTTCCGATGCAAAATTGAAACCGCATCCGGAAAAACAGGTCGATTTGGTAACAAAAAAAATAGATTTCGGAAGAGAGAATCCGACAGTGACCGACCAGTTTACTCATACCGCCAGTCCCGAATCCGACCCCATTACCTACGTCACAAACATGATGAACAGGATGAGCATAATCGACCCTGACGCGAGCGACAAAACCCTTGTGCACAAAATGTGTTCAGGAATCCCCAATCATTCAGAACCTGAATTTCTGTAAAATGCCACAGGATTACCGACCGACTTTCTCATCCGTTTGCGAAACGCTGTCAGGAAGTACGCGTATGATGAAAAGGCCCTCCAGGAAGGCGCAATGACTTCACAAACGTTGGCCACTCTTCTGAGCAATTTACTTTGTGGACATTTACGTTTAGGAGGACCTTGGGGCACCATGTTTACTACTTCAGGAACACCAGCCACGCTCTATCCACTCAAATGCCTACCGGAATCCAGTGTACAACGCGGTAAGTCCTTCAAATCAACGACTGGACCTTTCAGCCGAAAATGCACGACTCAAGGCCGAGCTCGAGCGCCTTCGGGGTGAACGGTCCTCGGATAGAAAAGCTTCAGTTGTCAGCAAATTGGACATATTTTGTCGCAATGTCACAACCCAAGGCCAAATAATTCAAGAAGTTGTCTGGAAACCCCGAATGCGTTCTGTGAATACTGCAGAAATGGTGGGCATTTCATCGCAAACTGCCGTCTACGGGATTAAAACAACAACATTCAAACGGACAACAGAGCGGGTGGCCAGATGAGAAGTAACGATCGACTACAAGCGCCACCAAACTGGTACAGTTCGTACCAAAATCAGCAACCTTCGAATGGTACTTGGTTTAACTCGAACTTCTACCCTAATCCCCAGCAGTCGCCAACTTATGCGAATGGCGGACCGCAGTATACGATGGTCACTTCGCTTTCTCCCACAACCAAACCCAATTTAAACTGATAAACGTAGTAGGCCCTTTCTACTACGAGCACCATGGTCCCTGTGATTCTTTTAATCAGATGGGTGCGCTCAGTTGTCTTTTCACGATATAAACAAAACCAGTTCATGTTATTTTGAATACAGGAGCCGGTGTCAGTCTGGTTTGTGAATCTTTTTTTTCAAATTTCGATATTCCTGCTCAACTTTGGAACAGGCCATTTATTCAGTTAGCAAATTGTCAATTCCAGAATATAAATTATTCTTGTTCATTCCGAATTTCGCTTCTTGGGACAGAAATTCCGGAATGTTGTGGTGTCATACCGAGACTCCCAGCCACGATGTTATCAGGAAACTACTATTTGACTCGAACTTCTTCTCTGCTCGATTTTTTGCGATGCGAGATCGAGAACCCTCTTCTACCTTGCAAGCCACGAGCCGCTGTGAGCACCGTCTCTGCAGAGAATCAGAGTGTGGCGAGTCTCGTTTCTGATTTACTGTTCGGGTCGAATTCTCATTCTGATGAAGGAGAAGACGACTTATCCGACCACGGCAGTCTGATCAACTGCTTGGCTCTGGAATTGAGTGACACGGGATCCAGCTCAGTGGGAAGGCGCCCAACCCAGCCCGAGTCTAATATTTCGTGTAGTTCTGTTCCTGTTCTTGGAGGTATGGTACCTCAGACCATCGAAGACGTGGTTACTACTGCAGAAAATCTCGTGTATGTTGAATCGAGTGGGATTTACTTTTCATTCGAGACTTGTCAGTCGATGAAGAAGACCAAATTTTCGTACCTCTCCTGGAGAACGTTCCGCCTCCACGGATGAAGGATTTCTTGAAGCAATCACGTTCGGTCAGGAAATGATCAGTGAACAGAAGACATGAATGTCATTACTCCTCTTGAAATATAAATCTACTTCTTCATCGAAAGCAGAACCCTTGGGAGAAGTTGACAATATGATTCATACAATAGACACCCGCGATGCCAAGCCTTGCAGGCAGCCGCTGCGTCGGTACGCAGATTGGAAACGTAAAATCATCGAAGCAAAAATGAAAACTCTCCTGGAAGATAATATAATAGAGGAGAGTTCATCAGAATGGGCTTTCAACGTGTTACTGATAATTTATGCTCCCGTTCTTACATATTATCACTGAGGTCAGCTGCTGATACTAGAAACGGATGCTAGTGGTCATGGCCCTGGTGGTGTGCTCCACCAACTTGACGAGGACGGGGAGAAACTAGTGTTGTTCTACGTCTCCGCCAAAATTAAGTTAACACCCCTCGAATAAAATAGCATGTGAGCCTACGGGGGGATGTTTACTTAATTTTGGAGCCAACGTATGCGTCTAGGACTTTAAAACCTGCAGAGAAGAACTAACCGACGGTTGAACTGGAAATCGCGGCTGTGGTATATTGTTGTGAAATATTCGAACCTTACCTTGGTGGCGTTGATCGATTCACTCTAGTTACCGACAACTCTGCGATTGTCGGTCTTTTGAGAATGAAAGTACCTGAAACTCGCTTCCTTTGGCAGATTCTTGCATTGCGAGCTTTCAAATTCGATGTAATACCTCGGACTGCGAATTTGAATCAAGCAGCAGACTTTGGTCTCACTCATCCACTCGATTATATCGAAGCTCCAAGTAGTATTGCAATTTCTTGCAATACTTCTCTTCGTTGCAGCTACTTTGGACGTTTCTCAAATTTCTCAAATACAGAAAGAAGACCCGTACTGCGACAACATTCGTAAGGCACTAACCGACCTATTTGCTAAGGATTTTCGGAGCCGGTCGAAACTTTTCGCAATTAAAAACGACCTTTCATATCGAATTGTTTTTCGGGATAATAAGGTGGCCCTACTTTTGGTGATCTCGGCCATTCTTCGAAATCATATTCTTGCGAACGCCCACGACGATTCGGGTCATTTCGGGATAACAAAGACGTATGAAAGAATTCACGAGAAATATTTCTGTCCTCATTGAATCATTATCGTCTATGAATACGTCATTTCTTGTAGAAGCAGCATCCTGCGGAAGTCACCGACGACGAAACCCCTTGGCTACTTGAGGCCTATCCCAGTTTTGAGTGCGTTTTTCACAGTCGCAATGGATTTTACAGGTCCTCCGACCAGAAGTCGCAAAGGAAACAAATACCTCTTCGTGGCGATTGACTACCGGTACTTGAGTAAATGGATCGAAACTTGAGCAGTTCATACCGCAACGGCTTTCAACGCCAATTCTTGTTTTTGAGCAGATTGTACCGCGGCATGGTGCCCCGAGAAAATAATTAAGTGACCGAAACTCGCATTTCGATAACAGTCTGATGACCAACGTTCTCAAACCACGTGCTGTGACCCCAGTTCATCCTCAAGCAGATGGCTTAACCGAACAAATGAACCAAACAATCGGGCGAGCACTGTCTCACTTCGTGGTATTCAATCAGAAGAACTGGGATGCGATGCTTCCCTATGTTACATTTGCACAAAATACCGCAAAGCAAGCAACCACTAAATTCAGCCCTTTTGAATTGTTGTATGGTCACGCTCCATTATTCCCAGTGGATGTAGAATAAGGTTATGAAGGTTTCTAATTAACAGAAAATCCAGAAACTTTCGTCAGAAAAATTCATGAATGGCTGCAAGGAGCTCACGAAATCGCCGAAGTTCGGGCAAATGCTCAACATGACGATTTAAATCCAATTTATAATAGATATGGCACCGTTTGTACCACGATATTAAAAAGTGGTCTATTTTTTCTCAACATTTCTCTCGTTTTGACCGTTTTATGGAGTTTTTAAGCGTTTTCTGCCGTTTTTGAAATGCAGTGTAAACAAGTAACCTTCAACGTTGAGCCAACAACGTTTTCCCCGTTTCTGCGCGTTTTCACCGTTTTTGAACGTTTTTGCCGTTTTTGACCGTTTTTGCCGTTCCTGAGCGTTTTTGCCGTTTTTGAACGTTTTTGCGTTTTTGTCGTTTTTGGACGTTTTTGCCGTTTTTAATCGTTTTCACCGTTTCTTAGAGTTTTTGCCGTTTTTGAACGTTTTTACTAGATTTGAGCGTTTCTATCGTTTTAGAGCGTTTTTGCCGTTTTTGAATGTTTTTGCCGTTTTTGACCGTTTTTGCCGATCCTGAGCGTTCTTGCCGTTTTTGAACGTTTTTAT
Source organism: Isohypsibius dastychi (assembly GCA_034696485.1). Lineage (NCBI taxonomy): Eukaryota > Metazoa > Tardigrada > Eutardigrada > Parachela > Isohypsibiidae > Isohypsibius > Isohypsibius dastychi. The sequence continues at coordinate 3,467 of JAQIWT010000121.1, read as the reverse complement.
CCGTTTTCACCGTTTCTGAGCGTTTTTGCCGTTTATGAACGTTTTTACAAGATTTGAGCGTTTCTACCGTTTTAGAGCGTTTTTGCCGTTTTTGCCTTTTTTGACCGTTTTTGCCGTTCCTGAGCGTTCTTGCCGTTTTTGAACGTTTCTACCGTTTTTGACGGTTTTCGCCGTTTTTGTGCGTTTTTGCCGTTTTTGAAAGTTTTCTACTGTTTCTCACTATGTTCAAGCGTTCTTGCCATTTCTTATATTCTCAATTGTGCCTTTCATGTGCCGTTTCTTACCGTTCTAGACATTTTATATTGTACTCAACGTCCTCACCCTTTGTGGTCGTTATCACTGTTTTCGACATTTTTAAACGCCTGCGCAAGCTTGTGACTGTCCTTTCACGTTCAGTCTTCAAGTAGGGTGATATTTGTCTCGCTTCCATTTAGTTAGACAAGCAAAACATCTTCATTCTTGACAGGTGTCGAGCATTCGTTAACTATTTAACAACGGTGAACCACGTTGTTCTGTTATAAGAATTTCAGCCAAAGTAAAAGCTGTGAACTGCGCTTCGGAGATGGGATAAAATAAGGTGAAGAAAACCAAAATGATCATTTTACTGGATTTCAAATTATGTGTGTTAAACAAGGATAGAGCAGCCAAAATTGTCGATGAGGCGTCAAATCAGTTTCTTCCTCTCCGGCAATCTTCACAGCGACGGTTTCTAGCACTGGTCTTTTTTGGCCAGTGAGCTGGGTGTTCCTTTTGACATTTTAGGTGAAATCTTTTCCGGCACTCTATGCAAAGATAAGCAGATAGTTTTGGGAATGTAGTTTGGCAGGAGCTGCAGAAGTTCTTGTCCTGTTTCTCGTCATTCTCCAATATTTTATCCGAATTATCAGCTAGAAACTCACTTTATGTCAATGTTCCGGAAAAGTAGCAAAAACAACTAACTGTTTGATGGCGCCACTGTGAAACTTGCATTCCTGATTTTTGCGCCTGCTTGACCTACGGGAATGGGCGCTTGTCCGACATTTCCTCGTCAGCTACGTCTTTGTCGTCGTTAACAATGTCGCTGATGTTATCAGCCTGCAATACATTTAATACACAACAATATAATTGAGAATGTTTTGAAACTTAACATCATTCGGTATCTTTTGTTGACTTGCGGTGCTGTTCAAAAGGCAGATTCATAAGGTTATATTATGTATCAAAATGAGCTCCAATTGTTCTTAGTTCTTTCTAGAAGCTGACTGCCGTTCAATGATTGTTTGTCGCAGAGATCCGAACACACGTTTTTTTAAGGTCAATTTGTCTTGATCGGAAAAATTCATGAGCGCAGGAAAGAACCTTGACGCCGAGTCCCTCCCTTGGAGCAGATTTTCGTGTTCGCTCTCCGTCATCGGTTTCATCTCGTGTAACATGGGGATTACAACGCAGCGATTGAGAGCTTCAAATCTGTTGAACCAATAGTGAGACAAATTCACGTGGACATAACATAATTGTGCTACCTGGATTGCATAAATTACATTTGCGCCTCATTACAAGTAACTGCTAAAGTAGTTCCAGGCAGCATTTCTTGATTGTGTTCGACCCTCGTAGCATTCTTGGAATGCAGTTGCAATAGTATTTGGATCAATAATGTCGTGCACCAAAATCGGAAAATGATCTTGAGTGTACCGATCGCGCAGTGCTGGCAGCGTGATATCTTTGGCAACGCATATCTGATCAGCATTTAAACCCAGAAAAAAAATAGATGTTTCAGTCGACAAAGTTTTCCCAGTGTTACGAGGTCCAGTGGCTAACAATGCAGGAACATGACCCAGCAACTCAAGAACTTTTTTGTAGTGTAGACTCAGTACCGCAGTGTGTCCTGTTAAAATTTCATAATTTCTGGCTGAACTAATTAGTTTTAGTTATAGTTAGTCAGCATTACCACAAACTAGGATATGCGAGATGAAATCATCAGACATGCGATCGCGTTCCAACTTCTGGCGAAGGGTTTCCAAAACGTTTGCCTCCGAAGGTCCAGTATATATCTCCAGTGGCAGCAGAACATTTTGTTTCGTTGGCACCCAGATATAATCTGACTGGTCTGGAAGAAGAGGCTGAACCTGGCCCTTTGTTCGCTCGAAGAACAGTTTTGGAGAAAAGCAATACGTCTTCTTATCTTCTTGAAGATTTCGGTGAACCGCGGGTTTCTTATCCGTCGGCTTGCCGTGTTTTTCACAGTATCTGTAAAAGTGAAATCCCCTGTACTTGGTTCAATGAGCTAGTATCCTGATTCACCTAGTCGTTATTCATGAACACTGCACAGAGAACTAGATTAACTGCGCAGATCAAAATCATCTGCTCTCACTATAAAACGATACTCGGGTATCGGTATTTGGCTAGTAATTACTGCTGATTTAGTTTTTGTTTAACTCACGCGCTGTGCTGGTCGTTTTTCCATGCTATGTAAGATGCTAGTTGTTTCTGGTCAACCAGGATAACGACTGGTGGCAGATCCGGTGCTTGCTGTATTTCACTCATAAATTTTGGTAAACTCCTGAAGCCCGATGACGTCACAAAACATGGGCTGAAATGAACAATATCGGTTTCGTAGATGTAAATGATAATCTCAGCGGAAAAAAGTCTTCGTGACTCTGGTTCTGAAACTAAATTCAAAACTCTACTTACTAGGATCCATCTGTGTAGTTGGCATGGTAAAGATTGCATTGCCATCCACCTTCACCAAAGTAAGGGCTGCTGCAGATTCCTTGTGCTATTTCAAGTCGGAATCCAAGGAGATAAGTCGCGTTCTCTGCATCTTTTGCTCCGTAATAAGTCCGGTTGTCCTTCTCATACCAGCTCTTGGATTTTGGTTTGGATGCCTTAAACATAATTTCTGCTTGAAACGCTTTAGGTGAATACAGTTTGAAACTGCCAAAAAATTGAAGTCACACTGATTTGTGTGTTCAGAACAAATTCTTTGCTGGAATTCAGATCACTCAAATTTAGAGACAGGGCCGCTACATTTTCTAGCTCTAGCTGGTTGCTTTCTCGAAATTGTTAAACTCCTCCTTTAATTTTATAGACCAATGAAAACAGAATGACTTGAGTCGTAGTCGATTCTGGGGATCATGTGTGGTACTTGCCTTGACCTCCATCTCTTTCGAAATATTTTACGATAATCAGATTCACGTGTAACTCACAATGAAACTCGCCTAGATTTGTGAAAAATTCGAGTTTTGGAGAATCGTCAAGCTTCAGCAACTTCATCTAGAAATTCCACCTACCCTTCCCACTGATGTTGCGAAGAAGGTATGGCTCCATTTTTAGCACTTACCGTAATTCACCGATTAAGAGCCCGGGCTCTTAATCTTTCGAAGCTCGAATATTTGGGCTCTTATTACGGGGGGGCTCTTATTTCGGGGGGGCTTTTATTTAACCGAAGGCCGAAAAGTGCACTGTGACAAGAGAAAACCCGAATTTATTGCTAC
>JAQIWT010000120.1:0-33563 GCA_034696485.1 Isohypsibius dastychi | reverse complement strand
TCTGCCATTAAAAATCAACATCAAATAGGTTCTTTTAGTACGAACTAAACGGTTGACATTTGCTACCGTAGTCGCAAATGGCAAAATCAACACAGCTACTTTGTACGATTTATTCTGTGCTGTTTTTTGAACTCTTGTTAAGGTGCAACAAAAAATCCCAAATCTGATTGACTCTTGAATAGTTTGATTTACCTGCCGTGCGCCAGGCGGATTAAATCCAGCCAGGCACAATAGGAATTCGCCCTCGTACGGAAAAGTCAGGTACCATTTTCATGGCTTCGTGGTTGTTTACCGGATCTTCTAGTATTTGTCTGCATATTCTGATTCACAGAGATGTTATGCTTCTGCCTGGCAAACGTGAGGCCCTTGTCGAATTTGAGGTAAGCTTGCGTTTTCTCGTGTTGAACCGGAAATCCGATATGGTGAGTTGTTATTGTTTTTAGAACCTGGAAGACGCTTCCCGGATTGTTAAGGTCAGTTCTGCTGCCGATAATATTGATTTTATAACCATTTTTGTGGTATAGAGGCAGAAGCTAAACCTCGGCAGTTTCGAATGTGGAGCCACCTTCTCGGCCAGTCCGACACTACGTTCTTCAGCTTCTCGGTATGTAGCATGCTTTTTTTTGCTTATTCTGTATACGAAAATTCCCAATATGCAGGAACCCTGCCCATCCAAACAAAGCGCGTACCGTCTTGATGTTGACCGTCAAAAAACCGCGTTGTCACATCGATGTCGTAAGTTTTGTTTCACTTTCTTTCTGTTCTCTGGTATAATGGTTTATTTGTTTTGATATCAGGACGTTATAAATATAGTCACCACGAAGGCTGTCCACCCTATTCAGGGACGCGTGCTAAAAATTGCCATGGTTCGGGGACAAGGCATTCAGGCTTTGGTCGAATTTGATAGCGCGGAGTCTGCAACAAAGGCCAAAGAAATCTTGGATGGCCAGTCCATTCATAACGGATGCTGCGTTCTGTCCATCGAGTTCGCTGAGGTGAGATCTATGGCTACGCATTTGTAACCACTTTTTAAGGCATTTGTCGTGTTTAGTCGCAGACGTTGGTTGTTCTTCGGAACAATAAAGAAACCTTCGACTACACAGTTAAAGGTGAGCGAGCTTGGTTGAAGTAATGTGAACTCGCATAACTTAGTTCCAACATCACTAAGTCTAAATATTACCCTACTTACTATACATATCTTATTTGATCTTGTTAGGACATTCTGGTCGCAATGCATCGCTTCTTGATAAACCGGCTGACCTACGAGAAAAACGCAACGGTGATTTTGTTTTCTGTTCAGCTTTCGTAGCCTAAATTCCTTTCTCTCCAGATAATAATCGAGACTCGAATGGACACCAGAATCGTGGAGGATATAATGATCGTCTTTCTGAGAAATCACCTACGTCATATGAACCTCGTTATAATCGCGGTCCAAATGATCGCGACCGCGAAGATGACCGGAATGCGCCGCCTGATCAAAGTGGACAACGTGGTCATGACTCTCATGGGCAGAGTGGTCGACATGAACAAAGGTCCGTTTTCTTCTTGGAATTTCATGTTTTCGTACTTGATCGAGTTTTTGTTATGTAGCGATAATTACGCACGTGACGGTCGAGATGACCGACCGCGTGATGGTCGCGGATCTGGAGAACCCCAGACTTCAAATAGATGTAGTGGTGGAGGCGGACATGGCGAAAATGACCGGAATGTGTCGCCAAATCAAATTGGACACCGTGGTCATGACTTTTGTGGGCAGGGTGGTCGATATGAGCGGAGGTTGTTTTTTTACGTGAATTGCTTTTTCATGTTCGTCAGAGAGTTTGTATTCAACAGAGATAATGACGGACGTGATCGTCGAGATGGCCAGCAGTATGAGGATCGCGTACCTGAAGGATCAAGGTCATCAAATGGGGGTGGACGTGACGTTGAAGGAGCGGTTATCATGGTTTATGGACTGCATCCGGATCGAATGAATTGTGACCGAACTTTCAATCTGTTCTGCCAGTATGGAAACGTTGTTCGCGTAAGTTCGCAGTTTTGGAATTTTACAGATTTCTGATTTGAAATTATTTCTTATTTCAGATCAAGTTCCTGATGACTAAGAAAGGAGCCGCCATGGTGCAAATGGAAGATGTGGTTTCCAGGCGTCGAGCGGTTGATAATTTGAACGGAGTTGTTGTATTCGGACAGAAACTCTCGATCGCGTAAGTTTTATTCTGAAATTTTAGGATTTGTGTATGATGGAGATTATTTTCAGTGCATCACGGCAGACTTCTTTGAATGAAGTCCATAATCCATATGCACTGAAGGATGGTAGTCTTTCGTATAAGGATTATATTGCAAACCGGAATAACAGATTCAACATACCTGAACTGGCTGCTAAGAACCGCATTGTTCCCCCAAGCCGCTGTCTCTACTTTTTCAGCGCACCGGCCGATTTCACCGAGGAAGATATGTTGCAGGTTCGTGATGCACTTTTTTGCGAGTAAGCGATTATATCCTGAAGCTGTTATGTTTTTATGAGTAATATTTCTCCTTTAATGCCCGACGTAAATTTCAAATCGATTGTTGGTAAATAATTGTGACATTCTTCCCGTTTGTAGATTTACAGGAATGCTGGTTTGGATCTTCCACGTGTCACAATAACCACATTTGGAAACTGTGAGTCATGCGAAATGCAATCTGCATTTCTGGAACCTTTTCCTTAATTGATTTACCTCTTCGCAGCCGAATGGAGCACTTCCGGTCTCGTTGAGTGGGATGATGTAGAACTGGCTGTGGAGGCTTTGATCCTGACTAACCACGTCGGAATCTCTGACAAGAGTAATTGAACTTATTTCTCCGTTCTCTAACTTATTGATATTCTTAAGGCTTGAATGAACTTGCTAACTTGTCTTTGTTTTTGCAGGAGGTGGACGTCCTTATGTTTATAGAGTGCGTTTCGCTTCCCCGAGTCGACCTGTATAAGGTTGTGACGACGCGGTGGAAGAGGATATGATCGCGAATAAAGGAGACAATTAGTAATAAACTCGCTTATGTTAGACTGCAAGTGAACATTCTGTTGGTCTCTGTATTCTATGCGTTTTTTATCTGGACATGTATTTTCATTTTTGAAGTGAGGTTAGAATTTTAGGTGTATTAGTTGTTTGATTCTGCTTTGTGGTTCCCGCTCCGGGTTTCTCGCGTTATTATCTTGTTGACCTTTTATTTTAATCATTTTAATCACAACGACAAGAAATGTCAGCAAATTAGTGTGAAATTAAACAAGGATTGATTTCGGTTTTTTTGGTGCGTGTGTTGTTTTATTGATGCTAGGTAGTAGCTACAATAAATGATTTGTTTGATATTGGATTGTACATTCTAAAGCTGTGGTCAGGTTTGTCAAATATGTTTTTTGGAAATTTAGTCAGTATCTCAGATACTCCGTGCGGCTGGAATTTTGTCGTTGATAACGCACATTATCAGCCTTGATATTTTTATGATGCATCTACTCCGTACTGAACTGAACGGAGCCGGAAATATCATGCGGGCTTTTTACCATTCCGTGTGTGTTGAATCTATTTCTGACATCCGTGGATTCATTCATACGTGAAAATCTGGTGAATTGTTGATGTGGAATAAAGTACTGGTATCGAAAAAGAGTTTCTCCGCCGCGCACTATGTGGATTCGTTCTCTGATTCAGATGGTCAATTAATTAACGGTTATGCATCTTCAGAAAGTGTGCTGATATTCCAATTTATGTAAGAAATCAGCTTTAATTTTGAAACAAGACAGAAAAACCAAATGCATTAACAGGCACACTACACATCAAATGCTGACCATAAAAATCACCGAGAAGTTCAGGAACAAAGTCAATTTTGGAAGGTAAAAAACAATAACGGCGTCAAATTTTTAAATCGTCTATCAGTTGAAAACAACTTAAAAAAAGGCGTTTTCTATGTCGGCGCTTTGCGATGGATTTATCCATTCGGCTCCATCAAAACTGGTAGATTCGGTGAGGAAAATAATGCAGCGCGCCATAACGGGAAATAATGGGATGAAGAACGGAAATAATCCAAACGGCATCTGTGGTGGCACGACGAAGGTGAAGCCGATTCGGAGTCCTCGACGCGCGGCATCCCGAAATAAATGCACGGCCCATAAAGTGGCTATTTGGAGAAACCGGTAACGCAGATTATATTTTCGTCCACTGTTGGTGCAATACAGAACTTCAGCCAGAATAAAAAATAAAAACGGAATGGTGATGTCGTGAAATGGTGGCGGCGAAGTCATGTGAAGTGCGTCCTAAAAAACACAAAAAATATTATAAAGGTCAAATTCCACAAATCAACAGAAAATCGGTCTCAGTTTTGTTCAAATACTGAAAATCAAATTTTGGAAGAATATAAGAGTTTTACTGTTAACATTTTCTTGATAAGGAAATTGCTACAAAAAAAGAAATCAGAGAAATAATTTAGGAGATTCGGCATTTTCGCGGTAAAGAAACGTTTTACCGAATTTCCGCGTTTTGAAAAACTAACTCTCAATATACCTTTAATTGCAAACTTCCAGCATGGATGAAGTGGTCGATATCAAGTCCCGCTGAGATCGCTGCTGCCATCATCACTTCCGGCCATATTTTCGTAAACGGAACCCGGTCAGTCATAGTTATTGACCACGCGAGACATCCAAGAAAAACGTGGATCAAAGAATCGTACAACGCTCTCCAAGTTATCGAAATATCCGCGGAGGAAAGTAATCGAAGTCCATGATCACCAATAATAGTCAGGATGATGCAGATGAACGATATCCCCACGATGAACGGCGAACAGATCGCTGGTTTCCGAAGGATCATTTCAGCAACAACGAGAATGTTTCAGATCTTATAAAATCATCCGAGTTCTGTCAAAGTCCGGAATTTCTGGAATGAACGAGCATACATGAATATTCATGATAAACGAAAGCATATCTTACGGTTTAAGCAAACAACGAAACACCGCGTCGTCGATCGCTCCACGTCATTCCTCTACTTGTGAGTAAAACGTTGGGCTCTAGTTGGAAGAATGGAGTTATCGGTTGAACTTGAAAAAACTCCTAAAACAAGAAAGAAGCAGCTGCTTGCAAAAGCTGAAAGTTCGAAATTTACAATCGATTTCCGGCTGGGCCGCCTCGTCAGTCAGACGAGCACAAGCCCTGACTTGTGAAAGTGAAAACGGCAACAAAGGCAAGCAGCGTCGGATGTTGATGAATTTAGTCCAGCACATCGCGGGAACCCAAGAGTCCCGAAAATTTACAAAGGTCATTGATCCAAAGTTTGATAGTTTAACTGCTTCCCGAAATTTTCTGCCGGTTCGATAACGTATTTATTTTGTTCTGACTTTTCAAAAAGAGATTGTGAGGCACCTAAAACCCCGATTCGAAAAAAGGACTCGTAGGAGCTGGATAAGGCAGTTCTTGAAACGCCCAGATGACCGATGATGTTGCTACCACACATCTGTGATTGAATTACAGGATGTGCGTGTGCTACATACTACATACTACATGCTACATACTGTGCTACATATTACAGGAGGTTGGCCAGCGGCGTCAGACGGGATCTGCCCATTTTTTATTCGTCTGGACGTGAGATGTGTGTTCTGTCAATATCGAGGATAAGTAGACGGCATTCATCCCAGCCTCGCCCGTCCAACCCTTACATACATGTATATATAAATTAATCAATATGATTGCGATGGTGATGCAGAATTCATCGGCTTTGACGAGATTTGCGTGTCTGCCAGCATCAAAATTCCACTCGACCTTTTTCGTCGAGAGTGCGAGTAAATTTGCATGCCCATCTGGGTTCGTTTTTTCTGTGATGTTAACCTCTGTGATATTCCTCTTCCTTTGAACGAGAAGCTCAGGAACCATGTGGATCCAACGTTGTTGCAATATCTAAAATTCGCACTTGAAGATGGGGGATCTCGGTGACACTCCAAAATCTGTCGTCGGCAGTCAAGCTGAATTCGAGAGATTGGAACAGCAAACAATGGCATCAAACAGCGGGAGATCGGAGCAGGGTGTTATGAGCGCTGATTTGGAAAGGAGATCGAGTAGTTCCCGAAGGTCGTCCAAACAATCGATAGTCTCGAATCCACGAAGCAGTGGGAAAATACGAGCTTCGACGCCCTTGGCACCCGCGTCACGTAAAATTTCAAGTGTTGTCCCGCCACAGGCAAGTGAATTGATAATAATTCGTAAGGAACTCGAGAAACCTGAAAAAAACTCAAGGTGCTCTGGTCGAATGACATTGGCTCACAAGTCAGTCCTGGGACATAGCAAACAAAAAAATATTAATCAATTTCCCCAATTTTGTGAAATGTTGTTGCGTGATGGATGTCATCAGCTTGACGTTCACATTACTGTACTTAGTTGTCACCCGAGTCTGAGAACCCAAAGGACGCAAAAACTGAGCTGACCACAGGCGAAGCGGTGTATCAGAATGCAACGCTTTGCGGGAGGCGAAGCGATTTGCAAACCAAAACAAACGAAGTTGGCGCGTTCTCTTTTCTCTGTCTTCATTTGAAAACTACTTTTTTTTCTGGACTCGTGGAGCGGGAATTTTGGAGATTTTACTAGCTTATTCCAGAAACAGGCACATCAGCGAGATTTTGAGCAGACTTCGCTGACGCTGCACGCTGATTTTGTGATCATCGATTTTGAATATCTGCTTTCAGACGAATTCGGATATCGATCGTCCAAAATCTCCAGTTTCACCTGCGTCTCAATCCGCCGAGCTGGTGGAAGACAGTGCTATGGGAAATGAAGACTCATTATCCAAATCAGTCAAGAAATTGTCGAAATCCAAGCAGGAGGAGGTGTCCAGTATACTTAGCCAGCTGAAAGCAATCGCCGCTTCTGAGAAAAATGTTTCAGACGACGAAGGCTCTTCGACGCCAAAGGAGGGCATTCCGGAAAAAGATGGAGGAAGAATTTCGGGTGCCAGTATCAGCAGTCATCATCCGTATAATGTGGCGTTCGAATCAGACGAGCAGTCAACGAATGCCATCCAATCTCAGAATGAAAATAATCTGGTTCGCGGATTTCGGGAAAGATTGATGAAGAACGACCTGGTTTCGAATGGAACTTCATCGGAGGGAATTGAGAAATTTGCGACGACGTTGGCTGCTTTGAAGAAACGAACGAATCTGGAGACGCACAATTTGGAAAATATTCTTGATGTTTGGTGTCGAGAACTGCGGCAGGCAATTGTGGTAAGAATTTATTTCCGCCGGAAACATTTTTTCCCAAGTTTTTTATAATTTTTTTTTTAGGCTGAAAATATTAATGTTCAAGATCGGATCCTGCAGGAATTCGATAACGTGATTAAAGAGCTGCTTCAAAGGTTCGTTTTTCCATTCTTCATCTGTTAATAATTTCTCCCAGAGTACCTCTTCTTTTGCCGATCGTTTTTGTTCGACGCTCGTTGAATTCTAACAATTGTCAATTTGTTGCATTTCAGTCGTCAAAAGGATGTCGATCGACTTCATTCCGATATTGATTCCCTACACAATCTCTGTCGATCCTACAGTAAAGCCATTAATCAACGTGACAAAACGATAGCAAACTTGGCGGATGCTCTTGCCGGTCAAAAAGAGCAAGTCGTCCTTGCACGCACCTTTGCTGCGTTGAAAACGGAAGCAGAAGAAAGTCGTCAAGAGGTACAATCGCTTTTTGTTGATACATCCTAAAATTCGGAACTCAGAAAACTAATTAAATCAAGAATTAATTTGAGGAATTAGGAAATTCCATTCAGTAAGCAATTAATTCCAGTTCAGCTGAAAAAATTTCAGACCAGAAATACTGAAAATCTACCTGATATTTCTATCGGAGTTCGAATAATGAACGAAAGAATAAGAACCGATTTTCAATGAGAAATTCCTGAACCAGATTTTCAATACGCCTCATTTTTAACATTTTCTTAAAAGAAATTTCTTGTATAAAATTGAAATTTATCTCTGCTGAATTTATATTTGAGTAAATTAAAGGTGGAATTTTTTTTCTTTGACAGTTTTCGTTTCGTTTTCTGAAGACGATTTGATTGGATTTCGGAAAGTTTTGCTTATTTTGATTCTGCAGAAATTTCGGGAGGTCATTGCCAAGAAATACTACCAGCGGATTCTGGTTCAGAGATTTTTCCATTCATGGCACGCGGCAGTCCAAGAAAGATGGCGAACCCGTATCGAGAAAGCTTGTCAAAAACGAGCGGAAGAAGTTTGTCATCAAATGGCCGACCAGTACGAAAAACGAATAGGCGATGTTGGTCATTGTTTTCTGTTCCTCATACAAGGTCTCCATTATTGTATTTTCGCATTATTCAGATGGAAGAGACAATCCGGAAATTACGGGAAGAAAACAAACTGTACAAAAAAGAACGTGATCAAGTAACTCTTCAAGCTCGCAATGCTCTTCTGCACGGAGTTTCTGTTTTGAAAACAGAAGTCTCTCATTTCCCTGGGGGCTCCGGAGGTGAGATTTCCAAGAACGAAATTTGATTTCTAATTTTAAAAATCGTTTATAAATCAGATCTAATTTGTAAGATCGAAATTTCTTTAGATTCTTCGGAACCAGCTTCGCGGAAGACAAGCAAGAATGACGACCCCCCGAAATTTCCCAGCCGGAATACAACTGGCCGAACCGCTCAAAGTTCCGATCGTTCTAACGGTGAAGTGATAAGTCGAATAAACAGCATTGGATCAGGTCCGGTGCCGTATGCCGTCGAAAGACATTTTGAATCTCAGCCGAATTCCGGGAAATCGGCAGCAAGCGCCAAATCCAATGGATCTTCGCAGACGAAACGGAGCTGATATGACCGTAACTTGCTGATATATTTCCTGCCATAATGTTTGATAATTAGCGCTTTCATACCGGAATTGTTGATCCGTCGCATTCGCTTATTTTCAGCTTGAATTTTTTAGTTGGATTCCTTCCACATTTTTCCTTGCCACTCTATGTTCTGCCGAGATGATGTGTCTTGCGCTTAAATTGCTTTCGACCATCTTTGAAGACCGAAATCGCTACCGGATGAACAATTATCATCCTGGTGAGTGCGAAATATAAAAACGCATGATCAAGCAAACTTGTTTTATCGCAAATCGTTGAAGAGGTTCTTCGGCAAAGTCGGCAAAAGCTTAAACTTAAGCTTCTTCAGCATAAGGTTCGAACACCCTTGAATTGAACCTGAATACGTATTCTCGTAGCAATAATTCTCAAAATTGTGGACCTCCGTTCTAACTTTTCTTTCTTGGATTTGTTTCTGGTCATCTGAATTTTCGCCTCATGTATGATTAATTACGGTGTGTATGTCGATCAATTGATTATCGATGGGCGCTTGGCATAATCGCGTTCAAAGGTCACAACCGATACACTGATTTGTCGAATGGTATTCATATGTTTGTGATGATTTAGTATCAAGGTCTTCATTCAACTTTGAAACGGCGTCAACATTTTGGTTTTATCTTACTCACACCTGTTCGAATTTTAGTTCCGGCCTTCTTCGTTGTGACCTTCGAAATATTCCCTGTTTACATCCTGATTTCTTGGTAGTGTCATACAACAGAGAATGTCGGAGAAAGATGCCAGTCTAGGAGCGGAGGCACCCCCTCCTTATGACGGACAACACACAACAGTGCAGCAAAGTTACGGTAGTATTCCTTCCGGACCGCAATATCAACCTGCCCCGTCTGGATTTTATAACCCAAATTACAATGTCGGCCCATCTGGACATCCTATGTATGCGCCTCAGAGTCCTCAGATTCATCAACAACCGCAGCAACAATACCAACAAGCGCCGTATTATCCGACTCCGTATCCAGTAAGAACCGGAAGTCATCACAAACCATTGACTGTTTTTCAATGTTTTTCTTGTTTTCAGACCACCATTGTTGTGAGTGGAGGGTCCGATCATTGCCACGTTGAACAACAGAGCTGCCATACCGTCGTTGTTCACAAACGGTGAGATACCGATTTGAATTTGGAATATTCGGCAATTTCCAGACATTTTCTGCAGTTTGCATCATGGCCCTTAATCTATTTATGATTTCAGGGGAGTTAATCACTGCCTTCATTTCTTGATCACTATATTCTTTCCGCCGTGAGTCTTTGTTTTTTATGTTATCTTAATTAATCATAATTCACAAATAATAAAATTGGTTGTTATTTCAGGTGGATTTTTGTTTGGATCTGCTGTAAGTGATGTCATCTTAATCGGATGATCAGCTTGATTTTCACAAACGATCGTTCGTAATTGTTTTTGTTTTTCAGTGTGTCTCACGAATTAAATGCGTTGGCCAAGAGGCACTTCATTCGACGGTTCAAAGGTCACGATTACCCGGTGCGCTACGCGGGTCTGCGACGTTCCGAAATGCTACCCGAACTTCACTCGTTAGCACAAAATTTAATCGATGTCAGCTTTTCTACAAATTTGAGTGCTAAGCATATTCAGGTGTGATAACCGATACAAAAACCAGCCGTTACAAATAAAATCCTGTGAAGCGGGGACTGATAGAGTACGTCCGTTAAGAAATTAGAATCGCTCGCCCCTCAAGGGGAATTGGCAGAGCAGGTGCCGTCTCGTCTCGCACGGCACGAGTTCGTTTCAAAGGCCAGCCCCCAAATAAAACACAGAACTGCAACATTCCACAAGTCAGATCACGTTCTCGTTTGTCGGAATCTCTGGGAATTTGGGACGCACGGAACTGAGCATCAAGGTAAGCTTTCGAAGGGATCATTCCTTCAGTGTTCAGAGCAATCGACTTCTACACCAATCCAACTCCAACCAGCTGATCTTCAATTCAACCAACTCTCTTTAGGATTGAAGGGTCAATATTGTATTTTTCGTCGCAAAGAACTTCGTTGAGTTCCCATTATCAGATCCTGCGAAGAAAATGGAGAAAGGACCACCGCCTCCGGTAAGAATATGTCTGATTTGAAAACGGATCTCCATTTTGAAATATCCGAAGTTTACATTGTCAGCGGAAATGAACCATGGAGGGTTATGCATTTGTTTGTTTTTCCAGTACGCTCCCCCGTCGTCTCAGTTCGACCAAGGACCGTATTCGCCACCAATCCATCATACCAACGTCTATCCATCTTTCCAACAACCGCAGCCACAGTATGCTGCAGCTCAGGTACGAAATTGCTTTGAGATGTGTTTTTGTCGCGTTCGAAAAAAATCGATTTCTTGGCCTGCATTGTCATTAGAACCTCAACCTTGTAATTCAGTAACAACGAAGGTTTCACGTTCTGTTTATGTTTTTGCAGCCATATCCAACCGTGATTACTGTCGGATCTCAGCCGACTCACACAACCACCACCACCGTGATTGTTGAGAGGTAGGGAATATCGTCATGAATATCGTCATGAATATTGTCATGAATATCGAAAATATCATGAATATGAAAGTTGGAGTAATTCACTTGAACCGTGAACAGATCAAAACGAAATATATGATACCCCACCTTTATAGCCGCAGATGTACACATATACATTAATTTTCAGGAATGTCAACCACTGCCTTCACTGCTGCATCAGCTTGTTTTTCCCGCCTTGGATCTTCGTCTGGATTTTTGTAAGTTGTCATTTCATTAGGTTGTCCGTATCACTGTTTTCGGGCAACGTGGTTACTCTTTTTTTCCACCTCTCAAGAGTTCTGTCCCTGAATGTTTTCTTATTCTAATTCTCGATCGGTTTCGCCTTAAAATTGACCGTTTTTGTTTTTCAGCTGTGCTTGACCAACTGAAGATTTCACAAGCTGTCCATGCCGTCGCTCGGAAATTCCTTTCATCGGCGGTTCCTACAACGCATCTGCACTTCAATCTCTACTTTCGCGAATCCCAACAAATCAGCTGTTCTCGTTTAAATACCGCTTCTTATCTGAATTTTTTACAGCTGTTAAGTTTTGGTGGTTACTACTGTATGTTTCTTGTTAATCTCAGAGTTAGTTGATATTTTATCCCACTTACATCGACTTGAATTTGATTTTATTTTCATGATGAACTCGGTTAATTTCCGCCATTCCGTGAATTCATTCCGTCCATTGTGGAATTCATAAATTCCAAAACAGAATTCAGCCAACCGGATTTCTGTTACGGTACGTCAAATCAAAATTTTGATGGATTGAACATGGCGTAATGAGAAAAGTGAAATAGCGGAACTTCAGCGGACAGAAAGGCCGACCCTCCCCCATCATGACGCACAGGTCAAAATTGAACAAAGCCTGAGAAAGAATCAGTCGGGAAATCTTATCTTATCGCAAAACTACCCCGGCTCGCGTCACGAGGAAGGAAATTTATTCTGTCTCTATAAAGTTTCCCGCTATCTGCCCCCCGAAGTCGCATTTCGAGTGGAGGAAGTTGTGCTGTTCGCGGATTCACAATCACAACTCACAACTCAAACCTTGTCTGTTGTCCATCCGAGTTACTCGAAATAATGTCGGACCAAAAAGCCTATCCTCCTCCGTATCCCGACAATCAAGGTGGAATGCCATATCCTCAGGGTCAGCAGCAACAATATGGACAACCGCAGCCATATCCTCCACCTGGCCAGGGATATGCTCCACAGACGTACAATCCGCAAGGCTATAATCCGCACATGCAAGGAGGACCGGTAAGTTCCCCCGATGAGAATTTTTCCCGAGTGGAGAGCTCATAAAATTTTTGCGTTACGAATCCGTTTTTTTGTTCCGAAATGAGTACGTAACTAATGGTCGTTTTGTTTCAGACCACAGTAGTTCATGTTAGTTCTCCTCATCAACAACATCAACCGGGGCACACTACAATCATCGTTCAGCGGTAAGAATTATAATTGTAGGGACTATACCTGTAACCTGTTTTTCCTCGCTTTTACGAATGGAAAACCCTATTGCTTTGTTGATGAAACCGTTAAGATCTTGTTAGATGACGAAACTATTTTGGGCCAATTCATTTGATTTCTCTGCAGCGTGGCACATTATTAGGTTGAAAAAAAAGTCTTATCTTAATTGGATTTACGTTTAAATTAAAATTATGATCAAAATGAATGGTTTTTCACTTGCGAGTCGTTTTATGGGATCATTTTTTTATTATTTTGCATTTCCAGAACGGAAGTAAACCATTGTCTTCACTGCTGCATCTCGCTCTTTTTCCCGCCATGGGTTTTCGTCTGGATCTTCCGTAAGTCTTGAGTTCTGTAATCTTCTTTGTTCGATCAAAATCACATACAAAGTTGCACATGAACACAGTTGTCGTTTGTCTTCTACCTTTCCTTCGTCTGACAAAACGCACGTCGGCACCGGTCCGGCAAGGCATGCGTTTTTTGGCTCAAGCTCAGCTGACACGCGGCTTAAAATCAGAATGTAATGTACGAAAGCGCCATCTTTGTTTGTTTGTTTTTTTCAGTTTGCGCCACCAACTAGACTTTCGGATTGCCGGACGAATTTTCATTTGCTTCAAAACCGGAACGCTTCAAATTCCAGGACGTTGATTTTGTAACACTTGCGATCTGCAGTTCCTCATAAGACGCACTATTCGCCAATACTGTACTTCATTTTTTGCGCTTGCGAAGTAACCGGCATTAATTTGTTGCGATTGTAAAGGTCACCTCTGTCAACTTGTAGATGAGCTTCTTTGAAATGTTGGAAAATAAAACGATGAACCGAAATCCATCCGGTTTGATAATCCTACCAAGCTGCCAACTTTTCTCAACAAGAGCAAATATAATCGCATATTGTCAGCAATCTCATTTTGTACACAATTATCGTGCGAACGCGAGAAAGTGCGAGTTGATCAAAAGCGCGGAGAAATTCAAGAAAAACGGCCGAAACAGATAAGATATGACAGAGAGAGAGCGTATAACAATGCAAAGGTTCAACCATTCTACCACCAGCAAATAACTCCGAAGCGGAAAAGGCATACAACAAGTAGGATGATAAAAGAAGTTCCTCTCCCGGAAGTGGGTGAGTGAAAATGGAAACAGAAAGAAAAGAACGTAGTAAGCTATAAGTAAGACATATATAAAACATGAAAATGAATCTGTATGACAAACTGCAACACAGTCTGGGGCACCGGAAGTCGGGGCTTCGTCAACGCATAATTCAACCAACAGATCAGATGAGTGAAAATAACGCGTTCATGGGGGGTCGATGAAAAAATGATCTCCGTATGTCCGAAATGTTAAAAACCCACGTCAGGAACTGATTGTCCAGACTTTGTCACTTCGAGGGCAGGAAAGGAACAAAATGCGAGTGATGGGGGAATTTAGGATGAGAAGCGCTCCAACAACTATACAAGCTCTCTCTTTTCCGCAAATATAATAAAATCTCTGTCGACTTTGACTGGTTTGTAGAAGGATGCATTTTTCATTTCCGGTTCAGACCGAGCCGCGCCGAGTCATTTCGCAGGGGAAGAGCTCGTGATGGAGTGGCGGCAAATGCTCGATTATATCCGATGGGGCACTCCGTTTGAACTTTGTCAGCAGTTCAATGTGTTTGGAACTGAGTGCGCGGAGGAGCGGCAATTTCCGGAGAAGCTCCCGAAAGGTCTGCTCGGAGTAGATGGCCGGATGACGCCCGCCGATGTGATGCGGACGCTGGAGTTCGAATTTTAAGGCTGAGATGATGTGATCATTGTAGGTGCGGATTTCACGGATGTCACGGATTCCGAGACGATCTAGAAAATTTCAGAAAAAGGTTGACTCACGATGCGGAGAAAAAAGGTTCATCGGACGTATGAAAAAAATATCGTGGTCTGAGCAAATAATCAGAATTCAATAATAAAACATATTTGCCTCTAGAGATTTGGTTTTCATATTTTGTTATTTATTGTTAGAAATTGGAGCTAGGGGTCACACTGTTGTTACTATTATCTGGCTAATCAATTTTTTAATTGTATTATATTTTTTCTTTCTTATTTTTCTGAGAATTCTGGCTTTCCTCTGGAAATTATCACCAGAAAATATAAATGTTTTTTTGAGCAAGCCACATCAAAGCAAAAATTTAACTCCCAAATAGAAAAATTTGTTGAATTGAAAATCTTAAATTTTTATTCATGCTTTAATAAATCAAATTCCATATGAAACAATTCTCGGATAAAAATGCATGGAATCAAATATGCTAGAAATCTTAGAAAAACTCACCGGGTGACATGAGCGCCGCCGCACAAAAGAGAGCCAGCTCGGATTCTGTCAGTCCGAGTTCGATAAGCGATTTGACGAATTCAAAGATCTTCGTGACGAACTGGAATTCTTCCGAGTCGGTGTCCGCTGAAAAAAAACGTCAGCTGTTTCTTAATTATTTGAAAACTATGTCTGACTTACTGTTCATCTGAAAAGCGTCAATTGGAACAAAATCTTTTCCGAACAAAACAATATTCGCAGTTGGATCGTAACATCTGCTGATTCGGAGAACGGCCACCTCGAAGCTTCCTAAAATCAAACCAAACTGTAAAAAACTTTTTTCTAGAGTTTTTACAAGAATTTAAATTACCGGATTTCAAAAGTGCGATTTGATCTTCTTGGCACAAATTCATGAATCCGGGAAGTCCTTTGGCGAACTCGATGATCTGCTGGAGTACCTCAGTCAGCTTCTTGGCACACTCAATCCAAATCTGCGTTTCCGACTGGAAAAGGAAAGATTTTCCGGCAAAAATATCAGTTTGATTTCCAAGAATGCAAATAATCAACCAACCATTTCCTGGAATGTGGCGAGCACCGCTGTCGAATCGGCTGGGTTCCATCGGGTTCGCAGATTGATAACCTGCTCACTGGTGTACATGCAGGTTCTCTGGTGGGCTTCCAGAATCATTCCGGTTAACATATCTAAAAAAACAAAAGTTTCAAAAAATCACTTCCGGTCGCTGAAATTCGCATCTACCTGACGAAAAAGGTGAGGAGATGTGGAAATCCGGAGAAAAGCCGCCGTTATTAGGAGTGCTACTCCCAACAATATCATGTGGTGGAGAATGATGGCGGTCATTCAGAGTGGTGCTGTCCGGAGGAGTAATGACATAGGGGCTCTGTTGTGTTTGCATATCCTGCAGATTGAGACTGCTCAACGAAACTGGATAATTCGACTGCTGATTAAGAGATCCATTGGACAGTCCGTATGGTGTGTAAGGCGGCGGGCTTTCGGAAGACTCCGAATATCTGGGAAAAACAACGAAAGGTCACCGATGTTGAAAATTCGTTTTTGGTGGGATCTTACGGTGTAGAACTTGTGGGTCCTTGGAAGTCATAGCCAAGCGAGCTATCTGGAACATCCTGACCCTGGATCATCTGGCTGGCTTGGGCTGGTGTTGCGCCGCAGCTTATAAGTTGTCGGTTCAGCCGATGAAATGAGACTTCCGCTTCGACCTTCTCCCGCTGTTTCTTGGACATTCTTCCAAATTTCACCGCTGCAACATTCAAATTTTATGTTATGCTATTAAATTTTTATAAGTTGGTGAGGATAAAATACCATCTCGTGACATGCCAAGTTTCCAACATTTCTGCAATCGGCAATACTGACAGCGGTTCCGGTTGACTCGATCAACAATACAGTTGCGGTTTCGAGGACATTGGTAGTTGACTAAAACAGGTAAAAATTCAGTTTCGTTTTGTCTGTTGAAGTCAAAGAATAAAACCTCACCTGTCGCTGATTGGCTGCGCCGGAAGAATCCCTGTAAAACATTTCAAAGGTTAAAGTCATTCCAGGAAATGTGATCTTTCTTTCAAATGATGTTCGTTCGTATTCAATCCGGAAAATGAAATCATTGACATACTTTACAGCCTTCACATGTTATGACGCCATAATGAACTCCGGACGATTTATCCCCGCAGACTTTACATGGGATAATCTCAATTTGTGCTGCAAATAAAAAACAAAATCAGTCAATGTCAGAATCTCAATTCTCAGACCAAAAACATAAAATAACGCCGTGAAAAAAATTCGGGGTCATCGCGGCGTAATCGAATTGTTTGGTTAGAACTCCCTAATAATTCGTGAATTAAATGAATAAGGAATCGTCCATGGCCTACATTTCCAGCAAGCATTCTTCATCTGTCTAGGCGAAGTGCACTCATTAATAATCTCAGAACTCCATAGATGATGATGATGAAGCTGATGGAGATGAGGCCCCGAAGCCGAAGATGCCGGCGCAACAGGTGTCAATATTATGTCATCATAAGTCAGGCCGTGCATCGCGTCCTCAAAATCTCAAATCATAATGATAATCAAACCGGATGTAAGATTTAATAATAAAATTATCCCCCAGTCAAACAAGCAACTCAATTCCTTGAAACGCAGCTGACCATTCGAAGAATACCGCGAATAAGTTACGTAATTCTAAAGACCTCTTCTCTTCTCTCGGAAAACGTCGAGAAGAATGCAAGTTCACAAGATGTGAGATGATGGGCAGGATCCACCTCTTCATTCACCTGACTGGTCATTTGGTACAAGTGAGCTTTTTTCCAACCAACCGGTTACCGCATCAGACCGGACCTGGTCTTTTTCTAGCGTCTCACGTCGTTCTTCGACAAAGCACCCACCACGCAATCTCCACATTCAAAATGAATGGCAATTAAAGAAGATATCTTCTCTCTGCCATGCGTCGCGCTCCACAGCCTCCAGTGGCATTTCATCACAGCGACCCAGTTTAACCAACCATGACCATAAAGATCTCTTCAAAGAAACCCCCACTATGTGCTATACACCGCGGTGGATTAAGTTCCCTGTACTAATCAAGCCGCTCGGTTGATTACTATACAGGAACTAATCTTTAGAGCTTCATTTTATTTTGTGGTTTTCGGCTGGCCTGACCTACATTCGGCCAGAGATGCTTCTTTCGCGAGTGAAATCTTTTAACTTGACATTGGCATTCATGCTTATGGATCTTGTAACCTCAATTCTCGAATAGTTATTCATGCACATCAATCAGGAAATCGCTAATTTAGAAGACACAACAGAGGAAAAAATTCACGCTCAGCCGCATTTCTACACAAATTCACGTAAATTCGAAGAGACTAAACGTTAAAATTCACGACAATTTTCCTGTAATCCGGGAACTTTTCCGGCAATCCACTTGAGAGTCAGTGTTAATTACGAGGGGAATGGTAAAACAAAACCAACCAGCTCTGCTCTGATTGTATTCACATTATACTGCCAGAGAAAAGCAATCAGAAAACATATCCGCATTGGCTGACCAATCCGGATTTCATGACTGGGTGTTAGAAAACATAACAAAACCCCTACACCGACAATCGCTCAAAGGTTGATAAAGAACAGAAAACACTCGGTTGAACTTCACGATTTAAAAGATAAGATTCGGACCTTTGTATCAAATCAAAGTTTTATCACAACCAACATCTTCATCTCACTCAAAATCATCACCTTTTTTACCCTTGAATTGATTCATTCACTTTTCCAGCTTATCTAAAAATCTGACCGATCAATATCGCAGAACAATAATTTTCAAAACGAATATTTCTGTTATTATTTATTTGGTTGAAAAAATAAAGTTACGCGCTCTACCGGTTATGTTGCGGTAAATGGTCTGCCGAACATTACAAATCGAGCTTGCGCCAGCCATACTTATGCTTACTCTACATTAGATTGCTTTGCGTCAGGGTTCATCGCCCTCAAACTCTCGCGTAGTAAAGGAAAAGGAAGGAGCAAGTTTAAAATACAAATTCAAACCGTCTGCGCGCTTGGCGGTCAAAAATCGATAACGCCTGATAAATGGAAGATTCTTTCCCTCTCCTTTTCCGGCATCACATTTCTTATCGTTCAACTTGACCATCCATTTCCATCTAGTCCAATAAGCGGCCATAACATAATCGATAAAGCAGACCAAGACGTTTTCAAAAGTGTAATTCTCCGGCTGTCCCTCCGGAGTCCGCCGAATGGATTGAGCCGACTAACGAATGTGATTGCAGGCTAAGGAGGAGCTGACCTTTTCGCCTCACGGGAATAAAGGAGAGAAATCCCAGTTTCGGACAAGTCGGAAATAAACAATTAAGTAGTGATTTGGAATAATTTTCACAGAAATCGATCAGAAAATGATAAAACAATTATAAGCTATAAAACAAAAATAACTCCTTGTACCCAAAAAACAAATACCAAATTATGTTGATTTTTATCAAAAGATCGGAGCTCACTGTTATTTTTTATTAAAGTGGAAATCGAAAACAATTGAATTATTGCTGGTGGGATTAACAAAACTGAATGAGCGGGCACCTGGGATAAATTAAGGAAAAACTCAAATGGCTGGCCGCACAACGTACTTTACGATTAAAATGCCCGAACACCGGTGTTATAAGGTCTTTACAATTAATCGATATGGGTTCACTGCCCTCACTCCCAGGAACACATTCATTCATCTTCCGTATTAGAAAATGAAGCCAAGATCACGCTCATCCTTTGTTCGCTAATTTTCTTCCATGAAAAAAATACGAGCAATCTACACGATTTCCTGTAATTATGGAAGATCAAATATTTTTTTTTGCGTCGGAAATTTTGAAATCAAATACAAAATATTCAAATTATTTTCATTAATAAGCTAAAAAAAAGATGTAACCAGAAATAAATAGTGAGAACGTTAAACTCCAGGGAAACAATAACTACTTGATTAAAATTACAAAACGAAAAGCAAATGGAATTAAACTTTGAAATATTCTCGATTACGATGTTTAAATTTCGTAGGCAATTACACAAACTCAAACAAAAGCACATGGCTAGACGCCGGTGGCAACGACCCCAAACTTTTCAAAACGGCATCGATCTCTTTTTTATCCAAACGCAAGTCGAACTCTTCCTGTATGCATGTTTCGCTTACTTCTCATTCGCATCATCCTGCTTCAGCTATCATCACATCGCTACGGACCGAACAAATATAATCCCTCCCAAATGTCCGCAATAATGAATAATTATTCGCGCGTGTGACTGGAGTAGTAGTAATAACTCAACCTAGAGTGGAAGAAAAGAAAGAAGAACATTTGGTCTCTAAACTGACGACTCACAAATCGGGAGGTCCCTGGCCTCGGGTGGCGTTGACCGCTTTTGTCAACAAACCGCAAAATGAACTTGAAAACCCCTGCCAATCGAACAAATCGTTCGCTCTCCTTTTCCCCTTTCACGATTCCGTCCTACTTTTTAAAGTGAACCCAAATAAATAAGCAAAAAATTCCGAATCGATTTTGGAGGATCGTTATTGGTTTTACGAGCGGTTTACACAGCCTGGCTTCCAGCTGGCGACCCTGACTCCTAGTTCAATCTGAGTCATCCAGGTTAATAACCTCCCGGAAGCATTCCAACTTCTACAACTGCAAACTTTGTTTCGAACGTTTTATGTGAATTTAATCTCTCCCAGAGTGATAATAAAAATGCTAATCCAAACAGATTGCCAAAACATCGAGTCCCATTGTTTCCGGTCCGTCGCAATAAATTTCCAAACAATTTAGCATGTGATATGACTATAGTTCTCTCGTTCTTACCTCATTCTGTGAGACAATAATAATATTGTTCAATCAAAAAAAGTTTTCTTCAGTGATGAATAATTAGTCAAAAGTCCAACATAAAGCCACGATATTTCAGAAAAATCAGCTGCTTGTAACAAAAAATATGATCAACAATCATGTTCTCTCACTTGCTGAAAGAGCAATCTGGTATTTAAATTAATTAATTTGGTTGAACTAGTTTATTAATGGTTATCAATTTCGTTTTTGGTTTATAATTCTTTAGAAAACAAATTTATATCTCAAAAATTATTTTCTCTTCAGAGCAAGATTTCAAGACCGAGTGTTGAGACGGGTTGGCGACCGCTCCTGAGCTGGTCCGTTCACACCACAAAAAACTGTGACAGTGCACGCGCCGATGTGAAGTTCAAGGATACGATAAAAATTTGATTTGAAATAACCGTTTCACAAATTTCCAAAATTTAGAATAAGCGAATAAAAATTGAATTCTAAACAATGACTGGAAACTGTGAAGCAGGAAGCGAAATGTAACAAAAACGCAAACCGCCGCAAAAGTGACGCGGTCTATGAGAATTCACACGATGACGTCGTGAGTCGAGTTCATTCCCTGTTGCGGGCAATGACCTCCTCTCCTACCATACCAATGTGCTCAAACCAAAACCACGTGCGTCGATCGACTTTGAGGAACTTGTTCAACACCACCAGCGCAATGACTATTTTCAACATGACCATTTTAAATTCGTCTTGCGCAAAATCGATTCTTCCTGCGCTCATCCCCCCACACCCCCTGAAACACCATAACCCGAAACTCCGCCCCCATGAACCTGCTTCAGAGGTTATTGACTCCAAACCTAGGGATCGCCTGTTATCCTCTTCTTCCCCTTTATTCCCATCATCTACCTGATGGATAACAATTTCTTCTAATTGACTATCCTTTTTAATCGGCCTGCCAGCCACTTCCGGCTTGGTAAGAATTTTCAAAAACACTGGTGAAAAATGAAGATGGAGAAAATTCTAAAATTTCAACCGGAAATGGAAAAAGCAATCGAGTGTAGTAGTTGGTTAATTGGACTTGAAATCCAGCGCGGACAAAAAACGCCGACGACCGGTTTGTTACAAGATCAAGGTGCATGCCAACGCTCTTCTCTGTGTATGTATGTAAGCATTCAACACGTGAGGGCAACAACCTCCGACAGTCGACTTGGCCAATTTTTAGCTTTTGCGCAGAACGCCGCTTCTTCACACGCCAGTAACTTTTTTCCAGACAACCGCAAAAAACAATTCCGCCTCGAAACCGTTATTTACATCCAAAATTTAAAAATCCGCTCTCGGAAAATGGACGTCGAAAAAATCAAGTCGAAAAATACGGCTGCGTTTTCAGAAGCTACATGCTTCCGGCAGATCGTGCAGAGGCCTTTTACGACACCCAGCGCATCTTCAGCAGCAGTTCAAATGGACGTGCGAAAAAGAAGAAGAACTCTCTTAACGCTGCGATGACCCAGATTGTTCTCGCACCCAGCCCAACTAATTATCAACCAACCCAACTGACCTTTAATATTCGTGGACATCACCGACTGCAGTCGAATGTAATCCAAAAATAATGCAGGTCCTTGTAACAAAAGATCATGTTCACGTTCCAAGTCGCCAGGAACAAAACAGCAGGAACATGAAAGATTGAAATACAAGTCGAATCAGGAGGAGCTCTTGGGTGAGTGACTGGAATCCCGAACCAGAAGAGTGCGCAATGATATACTGCTTCTGCCCCGAACACGAGTGACAGTTCAAATGGTGAATGAACTCTTGGGAACGAAGGCTGCTGAGGACAGAGCTCGTCGTACTACGTTTGGGTTCGCGGGGCTTGTCCGCTGCGCTGTTGTAGCAGTACACACCAATCTGCTTTCTTCCTCCTAGTTGTTGGATTGGATGGATGAGATGGGCAAAAATGGAGAGATATGGCGGGTTGTTGGTTGGTACGTTCTGTGAGCCCGGAGACTCAGCAGATCGTCACTACTGCAGCGAGACCGAGAGAAAACGGCCACCTTCGCGAATCTCACTGGCTACTCGCTACTCTTGCCTGCTGGCCCATGCAATCGTTACCCAATAGCCCCGATTGGCTCGTTTTGAAAAAAGCGTAGGCCCACCTCCCGGAAATGCCGAACGCGGCAGTCTCGTGAACTGTTCACCATCTATTTTGGCGAGCTGAATGTATCGATTTCTTTCTTCTGACCGTTTCACGCCAGGTTTCGGAAACTTTAGCTTGCGCTCAAAACCTGCGAATTTAGAACCGGAAATGCTGATTAAAAGTAAATTCGGATTTGCAGCTATTCGACTAAGATATTTTTATTTAAATTTTTATTCGAAGTTATCAAAATATTCTCATCAAAATCTGGAAAACTATCTTCCGAACTTTATTCTTGTTTTTATACTGAAATATTTTTTGATATTTTTGGAAATATAATTTGATGTTTTTGCTGAAATTTCGCAACGTGCTGCTCTTTCAGACAAGAACCAAGGCGAGTCGAGGTCAGCAGTGAAAATGGGCGGTGTACGCTGACCACATACAGAAAAGTCGATAAATTTCATCACGGAAAACGGCGGGCCAAGCAAGCGCAAGATTGATATTTCTCTCAATATGAGTATTCTCAGTGTGAATAATGGTCGCACCTGACTAATCTACCGTCTACATAAGATTACGCAGCTTGCTGCGCTTGACCTGGATTAACTCAATCAAATCATATGACGACGAAAATTGCCCAACAAAAGCAGGTGGCGCTCCTCGAGTCAAGTTCACAATTTCAAAAACGCATAAGTCAGATATGCTTTGTTGTCATTCTCCAGCATGACATGGACGAAACTAGATCAGCTGGTTCACACGAGCTTTTGAATCTAACGAACGGGGCCGGAGTTGATAAGCTGGAAAACGTGACCTTATGGCCGGAAATGCGAAAACGATACAAAATGTGGACGATGTAATTACGGAAGCGTTTCTGGGTCATGAGCAGTTCGTTATCAGGAACCCAACGCCATCAAACTTGAACTTTAGATTCGACATCAAATATGTTGCCAAACGTTCCTTTGCACCAAGTTCCTTCGTTGAAGTGGGTTAGAAATAAACAATGGAGACTTTGATTATCGCAAAATCCTGAAAAGTGGGTCTTGGCGCTGATTAACACTCCAAGATTGGCGACGGCCTGGGCGGACGGGGAAATGGTTGTGTTTTATTACTGGTCGTCATAATTATCACCGACGGTCTCCGGGCGGAGAGATGTGCTACTTTTCCGGCTGTTTTCAGATCAGAAGAAGATAGACCTGCGTTGTTGACGGAAGAAAGGCCAGATGGTCGAGCTCTTCGGACCAACTGTTGACAATTGCGTCATGTAGGTCACGCTTCTCTTTCAAGATGGAAAAAACATCTGAAGAGAATCCCGGATGAATAGCAATTTTCTCTCCACTGAGAAAAGAAAATAATGTCAAGCGCAACGAAACACGAATCAAGAATACATCAGTTGTTTTTTTTCGAAGACCCAATCAGAAAAAATGGATATTTCATATTCATGGGGAATATATAAATGAAACACCCAGATAAAATAATGCAAAAAAAAGCTGTTTTGAACCCTCGAAAAGAGACTGAAAATCTTTGGCCACATGTCTAAAAAACCGTGCTGAATATGTTAAAACCGCATTTTTGAGTTTCTCGGATTTTGGGACGCAAGCGAAAAAAGGACTGACTTGAGACGAGGAAAGATTTGTCCAATGTGGCAGAAAAAGTAGGGAATGCAGCCGGAGTTCTCAGATGCAGAGCGGATTTTGGAAATTCAAACGTGCGATCCCTCCTCGGAAGCCACTTCCGGTGCAAGCTGAGGAGCGGATTTGTTGCGACGTGCAGCTTCGATCGCTTCGCGGATTTTAGAGGATGCTTGGACTGGCGGCAGAACGGACTTCTTTTTCGCCGGGACAGGAGCCTGAATATCACAGAGAATTAAAGCAAAAAAAGAGGAAATTTAAAAAATTAGGAAAACAAAGGAAAATCTGAAAAACCAGACTGGATCAAGGTAACAGCGTCCTTTCGAACTTTCGCTTGATAAAAACAGATGACTTTACTGACCACCAAACAATAACGTTACGAACACACTTCCTAAATAACTAAGAAGAACAACCAAACATTGATCACAATCCGTTTTGAGAGCGCGACTGCTCCATAACCAGAAATCCATGAAAAACCACTGAACTTAAAACGAACCCACAGATTCAAACGTGACAACTGTGCTCAAATCATTTGTGACCGGAACCTTCAGTTTCATCCAGATTTCTTGGTGATGTGTCTTTCACAATGTGAATTGTTTGTGCCCTTGCCTTGCTCTTGTATAATTCGTGATGATATTATGACCTGAACAGTGTCTAAACAAAAGCCCATGTGATCAACGAAACCTCGTGCGATCTTGAATGCAATTAACGAATCGAAAAATACACCGATAATCACTGCATCTAGATACCGCTAAAACCGACGATATCCGGTGAATTTTTGAATTAATTATCTTTCTCTTTCAAAACACAAGAAACTCGACAGGATTTCTTTGCGGGATTGTTAGCTTATAAAATTTGCAGTAAGATGGATCTTACCTTTTTGGGGAACCGAGCGCCATCTACCGTCGACTTCATCGGTGTTTTCCAATCATTACGAGCCAGCGTAGCGAGGGAGTCGAATTTATTATGAATGCTCACGACCTTCAAAAGACATCTAGTTATAAATAACCATCATCATCAAACAACAAACTCCCACCTGCATGTTGATCATCTCCCAGAATCCCGCCAAATCAGTAGGATCAGTTTTCTGAGTGCCGCGATGAAATTCACAGTCAGCAATTAACTCAACGAACTGCTGAATCTTTTTAGTTGAAAGCAAGCGCGCCTGTCCAACCGCCGATAAAATTAGTTCAGCAGCTGTAAAATATTCCATTCAAGACGTGATTAAATCAGACGGTCAGCGGCAAACATCACGTACCATCTTGGCTGAGTCGCGAGCCATGCGATTCCGGCCCGATATTTCGATAGATTCCGTCATAATGGTCAGCTAACGTCCGCATGTACTGAACCTCTTCGGCGACCAGATCCTTGAAGTACTGGATATGTTCTTCACGAGACCGCGTTTCATCGAAATTGTACTCTAAAACAAACGCATATTCCAACAACCGGAAATGATGAATCTTCGGAAAATTCGAACCTCTCGGTTTCGGGACGTTCAGAGCTGGCGCCATAGATTTTAATGGAGTTTTTACATGCGCTGAGACGGGAACACGAAGATTTTCGCGGTTCGAATCCGGCTCGCTCAAATCTAAGACAAGAAAAACGGAAATTAATACGCGTTAAAAGTCAATGAAAACATTCTTACCGAAAACTGGAGGAGCAACAGTGTTGGGTCTGGATCGGACAGTTCGACCTGCGAAATTAAATTAAAAACAAGCAAAGACCAAGTACGATCAAGTAAACTCACCTGAAGCTGGAGCGACAACCGGAGCGATTTTTGACTGACTCACATGGTTTGCCGTTTGCACTTCTGGAAAATTAAAATCGAAATGAAATCGATTTTCGAGGGCGTGATAGAAAATATTCTCACTTTGAGCAGGAACGACCGGCGGAATGTCTTTGGGGGGAACAGCACGGCTACCCACAATACTTCCTGTGAAAACGTAGACAAATCTAGTCAAAACAGCTTGGATGGAAAACTGAGCGTGGAAAGAGAATATTCCACAACAGACATAAATAACGCTGATAAGATTTCAAGATGTTTGATTCAGCAATAAATAATCGTGTGCGTAAGGCGAGAAATCAGATCACGGTGAAAAGTGTGATAAGCCGAAATCGATATTAAAATCACGTACGAGTTATGAAGTACTGACGTAACAATCAATTTTGCGACAGAATGAAAAATGCGAAAAATGGGAATTCGTCATCTGGGAAAAGTTGACATTACATGACAGTGGCAACGGATCGATTCCCGACCAAATAATCGAATTTACTTTCTGTTGTTTACTTCGGCATTTAGACTCGATTTAATCGATGTAATCAAACATTATTATTGGATAAACACCAACATCTCTGACAGAACCTGAAGTGTGAATGGAACTTTGCAGTCGGGCAATTAATCAACGCGATTACATACCTCTTTGTGGAGCGGGAATAGGCTGACTGGGTTTTTGAATTCCTCGAATAAATCCCGACCGGAACAACGTAGCGCCACCAGGTAATTTCGATGTCTGCGTTTTAGAATCTGGAATTCAACAAAACATAGCCTCAAGTAACAAAACAAGCAAATCGGAAAAACCCAAAAATTCCGAATAAATTCGTGACAATTCAGAGAAACCCAATGAAGAATACAGAAGACTCACCCATTTTTGGGAGCGCTGGTTGTTTTTAGAAATGCAGTTGAGTTTCGAGTTCCAACCAAGAAAATCCTCAGCTTGAGCAAGGAACCGAGAAGATCGTAACGAGATGAATAAGATAATGAAGGTTTGTCCGTGATCCGTCCGATTCAAACTGGTTCTTGACTTGGTTAAATTATCACTGAAAATAAGTCAGAGTTGAGTGGTCCTCGTTGATGTGAGTCTGCTAATGGCCTCTAAAAGGCAAACACACGCAGGCACTTTACCAGAAAAAAACACCTGTGTACTCGACTGGAAAACTCGACGCGCTAAATGCGATCTTTCCCTTCACGGTCGATTTTTATTTACACGAATCTCCGTGGACAAAGCAGAAAGGAGCGCGCTTACCTTTTCCAATCTCAACGGTGAATCCACGCAGATTGTTCGTCTGCAAGCAAACATTTTTTGTTGAATAGATGTCAGCGGAAGGTAACGTAATGGACAGGTGGGATGATTCGGTGGAAATACGAGCCATCTTTTTTGTATTCAATTGTAAACATCGACTATATTAACGTATGTAAGAGTTCAACCCATCCACTTACACTTCAAATTATGACGACCTCAACGCATCTCATCAGAGCAGGAAAATGGTTGCTACCGGTTGCAGTGAAACAGTCGAGCAATCCGTTATGATCATCGGCAGAATGAGGCCATCAAACAAATATCGATTTTTATAAATTGCAGCGTTGCGTTCACCTGTGGTTTTGGAAACGAAAGCAGAATGAGCGCCAAGAAACGAAGAAATCAAAACGGCAACGCGACGTGCGTCATGTCACGTGACGAACAGAGGCCGTCGGTAGGTGGCGTCAAACCTGCTTCGATTGGTTGATTATATACCCGCGATCTTCCGATTGGTAGACATTAATTCCGTATTTTATTTTTGCTTGATTTATCTGACTGAATGGCTACTCTGGGAAAATCAATCAGAAAATCTTGAAAGAAAAGAGAGTTCAAAGACGGACATATACATGAACCCAAAATAGCAAAACTTTTCGGAAATACGGAGTGCCCAAGACGTCACAATTCACGTCAGACTTCCGGTTATCACGTACAGTAATATCATATGAGGAGTAGCCGGAAGGAAGGAGCATTTCAGATTCGGTAGTGACCAATAACTTTTCCGCAGTATTCCGCAAAACTCATCTTGATACCAAAATCAGACTGCCAGTTCTGTTCGAGGAGGTCGTACGCATCCGGCGAGAGCGACCAAGTTGCAGGCCAGGTTTCATCCGGTAGGCCACCACTTTCAATGACCCGAAGCTCACTACAAAACAATACATTTTCCGAGATTTACAAACCAGAATAACGTCATTTACCGGCGGAACTCATTCCAAGCGTGTGCGCAGAGAAGGGAAAAGTCGTTTTCACAGTGGTCGCTCGCTTCCGATATCATTTCGTTCTCCAGAGATACTTCGATACTGTCCCTAAAATCGAATATGTGTGGTTAACTGCACTTTGTTCTTTTGTTTGATAATCACTTACTTTAACCATGTTCCGCTGAATTCCACGTCGTAGGTCGGAATATATGCATCACTTCCGGCTGGTTGCAGTTGCTTCAAACTCTCCGGGATCTTCACAGCTCCCCTGTACCGATCAATCTGGAAGGAAAAACAAATCACACAATCAAAAAAGAAAGGAAAAAATTATCAAATAAAAGATATTATTCCAACAGGAAACAAAACATCAGGAGCATCTATGATTCACCTTTGCGCGGAAATAAAATCCGTTCTTTTCCGACATCACGATGACAATATCTCCTACAAACACTCGTCCAGTTCATGATAATTCATAAGTGACAATAATGATAAATCACTATGAAAAAAGGGTACCGGGGTTGAATCTGAACATATTTGCATGGCGACCATCGAAATATCTCGCATCGGACATGGCTTGCGCGTCATCCTCCAGCTTCTCAATTCGCATTTTCCACTGCCGGAGATCAGCTGGTATGTTCTCCTTCGATCTTTTAGTTGCTCTCGATCTGGATTGTGACTTCCTCTTCGGCATCCCACAAAGCAAGATTGAACAAAAAACTCGTCAGAAATTCGATCCCGAGTCAAGCCGAAAGAGCGCAATTTGAAATATTCACAAAAGTCCGGAGGCAAGACTGAATGTGACAGGAAACGTGAGCAAGGTTAAATTAGAATAAACGATAAAGGACAAGGAAGACGGCAGATCAGTTCATCGATGGGATACAAATAAATAAAGTTCAACAAAACATGCATGCAGCCCACTGGCTATTCTATTTAGACTGACACAGCTGACATCATCGCGTACAGGGAGAATCAACGCAACCACCACGTTTACAATAACAAACAAATCCAATGGACAAATTCGGGGTCACAAGGTACAACCCAGCATCCCTAAGAACCCGTAACAACACAACGCTGACAAAGAAACGGAACCGACTGAAAACAGAAGAAAGAAAATCAAAAAGAGAAGACCATATCAGGAGTGTATTTCAGTTTGGTCAAGACACTTTTGCACGTGTTGACCATCGCTTCCGGTCCGCAAAGCAAAACTAAAAACCACAATTCCTTCCTCAAAGACTCATTAACCGGTTGAATAAAAATCGTTCTTGGGACTTACTAAGAATTTCCGGTCCAGGTTTGGGCATCCAGTCGATGATAACCTGCTCATCAACCGCACCGGAACCATATTTCCAACAAGGTGACGGTTTGTCAATCATGTACCATAGCATGAACCGGTCGCGATTCTTCCATGCCAAACATTTCAGATCATCACGAAATATTATATCCTGCTCTGTTTTGTTGACATACACCAGGGAACATTTTGGAAAGTCACCATTCTCGCGAAGCATAACGCGGAGAATCGGATAAATCGCAGATATTCCAGTACCTCCCACTATCATCGCTGGAAGAAAAAACGGGAAGTTAAAATCTGAAATGATTGTTCAAAACCAAAATAAA
Source organism: Isohypsibius dastychi (assembly GCA_034696485.1). Classification (NCBI taxonomy): domain Eukaryota; kingdom Metazoa; phylum Tardigrada; class Eutardigrada; order Parachela; family Isohypsibiidae; genus Isohypsibius; species Isohypsibius dastychi. The sequence goes on along the minus strand of JAQIWT010000120.1, from coordinate 3,771 downwards.
GAAAGAAACAGATTGAAAAAACTCAAACTGGAATAAAAACGGAAGTTTGATCGAAATCGCGACTGGGTTCCTGGAAAAGTTCGACGAGAACCTAATGACCAGAAAACGGAACTCCATATCCCTAAAAGACCCCCTTACCAACACGTTTTACTTCGCGGATGATAGGTGAAGACAGTTTGTTGCTTTTTATCGCAAACTTCCCAGCTCCTTGATAAGTCAACAATCCACAAGGTCCGCTGATCGGAAGTTCTTCGCCTATTCTCAAATTCTCCAGATACTGGGCCATTTCTCCCGAAACAGTCGACGACATCTGAAATTTGTATATCAAATCCATATGACCTAAAAAACAAAAAAGTCAGTTTCAATAACTCCTGATAGACGCACTTCCGGTTGGAATACCGAGTTCTTCTTCTCCGCTGACAGGCGTGAATTCCTTCGAAATCGCTCTCCCACTGATTTTAGTTGCGATATTAACACGTTCTCCAGGCTGGGTTCCCAAAGTATGATTTGGAGATGGTAAGGCGAACCTCAAGCGACGGACATCCGGTGTCAAAGAGGTCCTGCTGACAAGCTTGACTTTGACTAACGCGTTCGGATCACGAAGCGTACGTCTTTGAAAAAACCCCGAACCAGTCAGCTTCTGATAGATTTTGTAAGTGAGAAAAGTAGTGGCTGCTCCGATTCCAGCTCCAAAACACAATTTAGCAGTGAATTTCTTTGCTTCCGTGTCCAAAGTTCGATCAAGAAATATTTCCAACTGATATTTCAAGTCTTCGAACCGATCTGACATCTTCTGAGGTAAGGAGTATCACATTCAAATTTCCGATATATTTATACTGAAGGTAAGCGGATCGATGCTTCTTATTGCGGTGTTTATGATTTCATAGCTGAATAAAAGTTTGTTACCAAGGATCATAATTCCAACAGCCAAACTACTCAAATAAAAGGTCAAAAAAGAAGTGGCAGCAGTCAAGAAACGGAGTAAATTCTCCAAAAAATATGGAATTATTTCGAACAACAACTGAAATGACTAACCGGTATCAAATTGGCGGTTGAGAAGATGGCTTTTGGTCCCCGGATTTTGGCCGATTTTTGGCGAAGGTCTCAGCAACGATCAAAGGGAATATGAGCGATGCATCGGCACAAACCTATGGTAGAATGAATTTTATTTACAAAGAAAGGTTCAAAAAGATTTCGAAGATTCATTCCGTTTAGATCTCATGGTAAGCTGAATCAGTTCAATTTACTGTTGCAATCAGGTATAACAACGAAATAAATACCATCAACTATTGCTTATTATTAATTATCAATTAAAATTACTAATCATTAAAAATATTAAAAAATTACTAATTACTAAAAATTACTGATAATTAAAAATATTAAAAAATTATTAATCATTGTAATTCAACGAAATTAAACTTCTTTTTTAATCACGATTCAATCTTTTCAGATTTTAATTAAAATGCTTAGAAGTAAACGTTCAATCAACGAATATGATCGTTTCCTTACTTTCACCGGTGTTGCATCCGCTTTTATTTTCCCCCAAGAAACGGCTTCATCAGGTCGCGCTCCCGAATCACTCCCATCGAACTCGTGTGCCGTGTTTATGAAAACTGAAAAGTCCGCTCCATTTCTCTGTAAACAACCGGCTCAGAAAATATAGCAATCGAGATAAAACACAATGTTACCATCAGATTAGCATTACAAATATGGTGCTTAATAACGCCTCCGCCAAGGATTATCATTCCGGAATTGACTGCTTCAACAGCGAGAAGATTCAGCTCTCTTACATCTAAATGACAAAAACATTTTTCAACAAGAATAAAAAAAAGCGGAGATTTGAATCCCACCTTGAATAATGTCGAGAACCAATCCAGGATTTCTATAGGAATGAAAATAGAGCATATCTCCAATAGCTCCATCCGTAAGGGCAGGCGAATAAACAGGAATCTCATTCTGAAAACAAATTATCAGAAAAACAAGACAAAATGGAGCGGATGAATAAATCACGAATAAAAGCGAAAATTTCGTGTGATTCTGATTACCTTCCAGGCCCAATAATAGACGCTATCTGGATTATTAATTTCTTGCCCGAGTCTCCTGATGAGCCTACTGGGGGTCCATAATGTTTTCTACAAAATCACGTCATCAAATTCACTGAAAAGAATATAAATTCAAAACCTGCCTGCACCTTTTCCTGTTGTTCTCGCAACATCGCGTCAAAAATAGGCATGACCCAGTCTTCCAACTGGCAGTAATTTGCAGTCGGTATGAGAAGATTTCCGATCCGATTTATATTCTGCTTTCTAAGTTCCGCACCGGGACAATTGAAATCTCCCACAAACGTAGGTGAAAAACATTTCATAAAATCCTCCTCGATACCACCGGCTGTGGTGACAATACAGTCGACCTAAATAACCAAAAAACAAAATCAGTATAAAAATTCAGTATAAAAATTTCGATGCATTTAATCAAATCAATCAACAGAACTTTCAACTCTAAAATAAATCAAGAAGAACAGAAAACAAATATATTCAAGAACACTTGCTGAAACAAACAAATGAGCTCACCATTTTATTTTTCACGAGAAATTTGATCGTTTCCCGGACTCCCGAAGAAATCATATTTGAAGTGTAGCCGAGAAAAATTGTGCAATTGGTGTGAGCTAAGCGGTCTTCCGGTTTCGGTGTATTCTTCGAATCGATCTGAAAACAGTCATGTCCAGAAAGAGAGCTTCAAGGTACAGACTAAATGTACCATTTTATTGATCTCATCAACTGCCAATCCGAAACAGGTGGCTTGAAATCCCGTCGTCCGAAAACTGGACATGAGTTTTGAATAATCGACGGGATTGTCGCTGAAATCATATCCTCGAACAACAGGTCCCAGGTCAGAGTTGCTGTTCGATGGTGGAGCTTCCCGACATGTATCGGTATACTTCTTCGATTCCATGGTCGATTAACAAATGCAACAGTAGTTTTCTTTTCGAGAACTACTGGTAGAACGAAAAGAATTAAAGCCAAAAACCACAACAGCTGATTTCAACACCGCGTTTTGATTGACCAATCAAAATTAAGCGACTGATGCACAACGTGTCACCGCTGTGTGGCTTTTTGGGAACACGCTTGTGTGGACCGTTTGTTTTATTATTTTAAACTGTGCAGTGAGTAAATCCATAAATCCCAAAAGAAAGAATCCTTCAATCCTGACGTTGTTTCTTAAGTTTCTGGTCTCGCTGTTTTCATTTTGTAGGTGACCCACCCAATAAATCAGAACTAATCAAAATTAAACGCACGGACGGATTTACATTTGGGTTCAAAACAGGATTTCTCATCATTCCCAATTAAATACATTAATGCTCTGTTTGACCAGATGATCAGGAGTAATTTAAAAATAATTGCTTTCTAGCTGATTGTTTCTGGACCGTCGGATATAACCCAGCTGTTTTCCCCTTTATCTGACTAATTTAGAACTGCTAGTACATTGAAATGAAGCCAATTGCGAAATCTTGTATTATGGGATTTCCACTTTGATTTACACAATATTGCGCAGTGTATTGGTTTTCTTTTCACTATTTACGGCGTGTGATTTGTTTTCCGTTATAGTAATCGCCCATATCCTTAATGTCGTGCATCATGTGAAAAAAGTTGCTGATTTTGATTAATTTTGTTAAAGACTGCACGTTTAATATTGACATTTTTCAAATTCCCAGATGCTGTTTTTACAGTTGATTTCCCAAGCACGTGGTGACACAACAGAATTATCGTAAAA
>JAQIWT010000119.1:0-33691 GCA_034696485.1 Isohypsibius dastychi | reverse complement strand
TTTTTTTCTTCAGTGACCAAAGCGTGGTCGCAAGCCCAACCGAACATATTCACAGAATTACAGGGTGTCCTTATATATTGGATCATGAAGGAACTGAAGTTTCGGGACATTCTCAGGGGTTTTCGATTCCATTCATGGTGTAACTAGTACTGATTTCAAGTAAACGATTATTTTTCCTTAAGCGATACGGCAGGTTTGTGCAAATGACATTTAGATGTTGTGGCGCTTCAGCCGCGATGATGCCTGAGCTTCTAAGCTTTCGAAAAGGTGCTTGTAGCATTCGTGGATATGATTTGGATGGTACAGATACCATATTAATCGACGCCCATGAAATCTGATCGGGAAGTGGATTTCAGAAATTTACGCTGAACTGATATCATGTAAACAGTTGGGGACAGTCAGTTACCAGGCAAGTGGCAGAAACAAGTTAATTGACAATTAATAACTGGGTCCACAATGTATTATGTAATAACTTTGAGTCTGAATGATGTTTATGCGTGGTCAGGGATGCAGAGATTCTGTCTGTGAGTTGGTTTATAGAGTTCATCTGGTTCGAAAGTATATTGGATATTTCATTTGTGGTATGTTTACGGCACTCGGTTTCGTTGGGGTCATGTTGCTATCTTGCGATACTCAAATTCGGCAACATATCAGCAAGTTTACGTGGTTTGATAATTCTTTCATGACTGACCTCGGCCTTCTTGTCGCTGCGCACAGAAGTACGTAAGTAAGAGCAAGTTCAGTTTCGGTCAATTCGAGAACTGCCCCTTAGTTCTGGAAAGAGCAGTGTATTTCCTTTTTTAGATATCAGTGAGGCAGTAAACGAAAATGTGATCTCTTGCGCCAGTGCCGTCAACAGACTCAAAGCCGTCCATACACAATTGCGACAAAGTGAGAAGCTCGCCGTCACTGGATCTTACATCAGCGGGCTCACCTTCAGTCAGGGCCAGTCATTTCGGGCTGGACTCTCTGAGCCTGTCTTGATACTGTTTTTGATAACGGGCAGCTTTGGTATTCTCATGCTATTTTCAATTTTTTCTGGCGTACTGGACTCATCAGTCCAAACTGCACGTAGTGCAATACAGTCATCACAAAATCAGAAGACTCCAAGACCATGTTCACGGTCAAATTCGGAGGACGGTCGTCAGGCAGGAAGGCTACCAAAATGTTACAAACTGAAAGAGCTTGAGAGTGATTTGGAATCCATAACTAGAATTGAAATTGACGATCGAGATCCTGGTACCGACTATGTCTATGGACCCTGGAGAGTTTATTGTGAATCAAGGGCGGGAAACATCGACAAAGAGTAAGAAATGTGGGCGATCAAAATTTGTCAGTGGAAGCCGAGAAAGTCATGACTTCTCATGAGTTGAGTCTCTGGGCTAACGCATTCAATGGAAGTGCCTAACCCAGCGAGATCTGAGGGTTGACACTGGAGAATTGGCCTTCTTTGTCGGGAACCAAGTGATGAACTGACATTTCGCAACCTCAAATGGTCGCGTGCCCAGGCATGACGCACGAAGGTAGATGTACCTATTGGGTGACCAGCTGTGCTGAGTATCTACCTTTGCCGATCGACCGTTCCAACTGCGACTTTGCGACCTCACTCGGTCATAAGGACAGCTAATCACGCGCGCAATTACGCACGGATCCCGCGAATGACATTTTCTCAGTTCAGGAACTGCGATTTGACTATCACATCTGCAGTAGTTCGCGAACTGAAAACACTTCGACTCATCAAAATGAAGGCTGATGGACTGGAGAAGACCCAAAGTTTATGAAACATCCGGGATTATGCCTATTTCACTAGGTTCTCGTTCAAGTAAAGTTGTCCGCTCGAATCACACAGCTTGTGCCGCACGGTTGCCGGGCTTGCTTAAGATCTGTTTCCCAAAACACTTTTGTACGTATTAACATATTAGAACGCAGATCATCCACCGAACATTCCGTCTCACTCAGTTCATCTCAGCAGATACCAGTGCCCTCATATTTTTATTATTTTAACAAATGAATGTTGATTGAACATTTTCACGTGGTGACATCATGACAGTGTGCATAAAACGGGGAAATTCGACTGAGCAGGCTTGACCGTGACTAGCTCGTTGTAACATTCCCAATAATACTTCGTCCTCGTCAGTGATGTTCAACTCAGCGCAGATGTGTTTTAGCATATCGAATGATAGCACACTGCTCTTTTGTTCGTCCATTTGTAGAAAAAGCCGATATAACAAACCAGGTTCAATCGTGTGCCACCGAAGGAGCTTCAGTAGAGCCTGTTTCACTTTGCCATCCAGATCAGATACTTCCGTCCTTAACTGTGTGAATGGGGTTGCATTCTGTTTTTCGTCTCGAGTTCGCTGGAATTGCTCTATTTCGCCCAGTGGTAACGTTTCCGGATGATCACGTGCGAAGTTGATCACGTGCTGGTCACAGTCGATAATTTGAAAGTAGCGACCTTCAATATGATGGATAGACCCCAAGATGAAGTCTTTCTCGGTGTAGTAACGAGGTGGGTTTACGTCGCCTTCTTTCGCAAGCTTACGGCGAGATAGAAATTTGTATTGCACTGAGTGAATCGATGGAACCTTGAGCTCCATTATCATCACAGTCTCATCACCAACATAGTAGCATATCATGAACCGTCTTGGTTGTTCAGCCGGATCCTGAGTGACCTACCCAAGCAAAAGACATCAATTAACAAGCAATAATATTTTCAAATGTCATACAAGTTTGGCCTCGTAGCGTAAAACTTCTTGCTGATAGAACAGCTTCTGCAAGATATTAGATCGAGGTGGATAAGGTGTCAGATGCAGGCAGTTTTGGAGACTATCTTCGTATCCTCCTTGCAAAGCTAAGGGGTCCCATTCCTTGATGCCACGCGGAACCATTTGAGTCTTAGGGGGCATGATTGTGTCGGGATCGATTTTGACTGGCTGGTCGATTCCCTTTTCACGATACCACTTTCTTGTGTATTCATCGCAATCACAAACTGTTGTTTTTTTGCCAAAAAGTAGCAGTGTATCACCAATCCGCAGGTCCTTAAACGTGTAGTTTTCTGCTTTTGTTTTGTCACCAATCTGCCCTTGATAACCGGTGAGTTTTAAAAAATACCAAACTTTCTCAAACAGTTAACTCACGGACGATATCTGCATGAAAGTTTTTTGGAACTTTTTGCCTCCGTATCACTGCGCTGGCAGGATCGTAACCGGTATTTTTCTGGGCTATTTGACATAGCTCTATGGTATCATCGAACACATAGTATCTCAGTGCCATCTTGCGAACATCACCAGCTGGAAAGAAGCTTTCGTCGACAACCACTTCGAATGCCAACACGATGCCATCGAGCTTAATGAATTTTGCCAACAGGAATTCGGTCGGCTCCTTTGGAGTTTTTGTGGGACGGTTGATAAAATCTCTCCACTTGAAATATGGGTCATCTGGAATAGCCTCGCTGGGTTTAAGGCTTCCCCCTTGAGATTCGAAATATAGCTGCAAAAATTGAGTTCACGAAGAGGATTTGCTTCGTAGTAGATGTTGAAACCTACTCGTGTATATTCGTCGCAGTCGTAAATATGGAACTGATGGCCGGCAAGATCAACATCAATGCCTACATCCATATTATACCAATTGTAATATTGTGAATCTTTCCCGGGCATTGTAAAGCGGCGGCGTCGCAGGTTGATTCCTTGGGTAAAACCGCTGTTAGACTCTCGGTTTTCCCAGATCCTGATCGTTCCGTCAGCTACATAAAAGTACAGGATGTACTTCCGTAGACGCCAATTTTCTGTGAGAAAAGGCTTTTCCTGTGGCAGCGAGTCGATGTGATATGCGTAAAATCTCAATACCTAACAGTCAGGCATGAGATGGTATCACGATGAAACTGTTGAAGTGCACATACACTGGGTGCCTCGGCATTTCTCTGGTGCAACAGCAGCTTTTCATCGCCAAGAGTTCGTCTTACTGCGCGCTCCGGTGGCAGATGATAGTACTCTGGATTCAGACATCCCAACTTCACCAGATCTCCCAGCTGATCAGTGTCCAGTTTGGGATCATCAACGATGAAAGCCTCTTGTGGATTTGCGCATCTGCCTGCTCTAAAGCCGTTCTTGAAATCTAACGACTGCGTCCGATGTAAAAAATTTCTCTCCTGCAGTGAAAGTGCGACAACCCTCCTTTCATACCAAAGAGCCGAAAACCTACTCTGTTCCGAAGATAATCATTTGTATAGCCTTGATAGACGGTTCCCTGACACGTTTGACGAGCGCGGGGGTCCATAGCGGGAAGTTTGTGTTGGGGACAAAGTACCGAAGAAGGCAACAAATGAAACGAGCTATTACATCGACAAGGATTCTGGAAGCTCGACTGAAGGCCTCCTTAGACTAACTTCGTGGACGTTAAACCCATTGTTTACTTTGGTTCGATGTTGTTAGTGGAAACCACAAATCTTACATTTTTCCAGATGGTATTGAGTTCAGAGGATAAAAAGCCAATACTTACAGGGCTCACGAAATCGTAATAGAGCTGTCAATGTTAATGTCGCCGACTTTATTTGCGAGTCTGTTGAAGCAATTTTGCTGCTTTTACTTCTAGTTTCTGTCATTTGAATCAACAGGGGCTCGGATTTTCAAGATGGGATTAAAAGGAAAGTATTTTCAAGATAAAAAAATTCTCAGGCGTTTTGGACAGATTGGGTTGCCTCTCGTTTTTATCAGCTTCTTTCCTTGTTTTAAAACTATTCTAAATTTTATGATCGATTATGCTGGAGCTGGATCAGTTTGTCTTCCGACTAATTTTCGAATCACTTCCACTGTTACGAGTAACGAGGATATTCAGGGTATTGAAATCCCATCTCTTTGAGGAACGTTACAACATTCCTCATACATGGATACGGGCGAAACCGTTTTTGTGGACTCCCCGTTTTCTTGAACCCGGGGTTCACAAACCCCGTTTTTGTGCACCGTTCAAGGTTCACAAACTCCGTTTCCTTGAACCCTGCACTGTTTGCGGTTTTTGTCACTTGCAATTTAGGGAGAATTGCTCATCTGAGAATACAGTTTGGTTTTAGTTTCAGTTTCAGATTTTCCGTCAGCCGTTTCAAAATGTAAACACTAGTATTTCTGCTTGTTTCACATACCGCACCCCACCCCGAACGTGAATTTTCTGTAGAAAAAGCTGTATCATGAGATGAGCTATTCTCCATAATTTGCAAGTGACAGAAACTGTAAACTGTGGAGGGTTCAAGAAAACGGGTTTTTGAACCTTGAACGGTTAACGAAAACGGGGTTTGTGAACCCCGAGTTCAAGAAAGTGGGGAGTTCACAAAAACGGTTGCATACGGGGGTCGGAAATAAATGGAGTGACGCCACTTTAGTGCTACGGTGTGGCCTTAAGCTTATGTCTCTTCTGAATCTGTAGCAAACACATTGCCGTTTTGCATTCCTGTGTTCTTGATGTTCGGTGAAGCATTGGTCTTGATTGAAACGAAATCAATTATAATCTTCTGACTTCTATGGGAGAAGAACCGGCAATAGGATGGGATGTTAATTAACAGAGTCAGCGAACAATGAATCAACCAGCCGTTCTGACTCTCACCGAAATGACAGATGCATGAGTGTAACTCAACCCAAGCTCAGCAATTCAGAGAAGCCCATGCTGTGATACAAATATTTTTCAAACCACGGACGGTTGTTGAAGCCATGTGAGCGCGTATCGTCCGCTTTCATGTTTGATCTTCCATATCAGCATCTGAATCAATATCTGCCGTATGGCCATTGTAGCTTTCACTGTCGTCGTGTGTGCTGGGTTCGATGACAACCATGCTATCTTGATCCTTCAGCGTGGCAGCCCGGAGAGACTTCGGGACGTAGTTATCAATACCTGGTCTTTCGATGAACGATCCGATGTTTGGAATGTTGCTTACAACGCATGCGCTCAGCGCACTTCGAAATAGGCTCATGCTGGCATTCTCTTCCCATTCGTTTGTTTTTTCGTCATAACTTTCAACATTTACGATAGCTACAAAAAACTGCTGTACACAGCGAAAAGCTAAGAAAGAACGCCGAATTACTCGTCACTCCGTTGAAGCCCCCAACGGCAAAGATACGGTCATCCAAGAGCTGCAAGAATGAACCAGTAAAAATCTGTGATTTTTAGATTATTACTTCTCAGCATCTGGTCACAAATAACTGACATAATGGTCTCAGCATAATGGTCTCGGATATTAAGACCATCCAGAGATGTGCATGGTTTAGGCTGCATATTTACAATGAATCTTCGATAATTTAACGTCGTCCTGGTAATGTATTATGTGAACGTGTGAGCGTGTACCACTCCTCGCCCCGACACCAGTCAACTAGGTTATAACCTGTTCAACTTTAAAAAGAAAATTTCGCAATGTTGGTGGGACTAGTGGCGCAAACATCGTGAGAGATACCAGGGACCGACCAATGTGGAAAGGCCATCAACAGGCACCCTGGAAGGCCGATGTTCAGCATCCATTTATCAGCTTTTCCGCCGAAACTCATACCAACTGATAGATCTCAAGATTTATTTTGATAAGTGCGAAAACAGCCAACTTATCAGGTGAAAACAATTTCTCTTCGATTGACACATTTTGAGAAATTAAGGTTGTTGCTCACTACGGTAGGTAGGTATTTGCAGCCTTTTATCGTAAGTTGATGTTGATATAGCAGAAATGTGTATGAATAGCAGGAGCTCGACGAAATCTATCGAGTGTTGTGTGTATAAATAATAAAACCTGATCACCGGCCTTTTCATATTCAGCAGATTTTCAAGAAGCTCTCCAAAATGCTTTGCTCTCAAAAGGTTTAAGATCAAATTAGTCATTTCAGAAAGCAAATGTGTATTTCTGTGAAAATGTGTATCTCGGATTTATCGACAGATGAAGCTTCCCTATTTTATCCACGCTTCCTACTCTGGTTTTCTACATGTCTTATTTCGATTCGTCTTTTGGACCAACCGTACCGATCGAAGGTGTTCCGCCGTGTTAACTGTCCCGGAACACACCACTGCCGTTTTGGGGATAAGAGTTTAGAATTTGCGCAATATCTTTGAACTATGGTATGCTCCACCAGTTTAGAACCAACTTGCGATGCACGAATATGACAGGAGCTGTTCATTTTGACAAAACAACTTACTTGGACAGCGTAGTTGCTCCGTGGATTCAGCATGTCTTTGATCGGGGTCCACTGATTGGTTGCAGGGCTGTAACGTTCCCCACTCAGCATTCGTGCAACACCGTTGAACCCACCGATTGCGTAGATATGCTCGTTCAGGGCACATGCTCCAACCCCGCTGCGCCGGTTTCTCATGGGCTGTATGAACTCCCATGTGTCCGTTACTGGGTCATAAACTTCGGCTGATTGTAAGCATTCTTGTCCGTTAAATCCACCAACCATGTAGATCTTGTCATTCATAACACAAGCTGACCCGTCAGATCGTTGCGAATTCATGGGTGCGACGAACCTCCATTGATTTTTTCTTGGTGAGTAGCGCTCAACTGTAGCTTGGCGCGCCTGTCCTGTTCAACGGTGATCAAGTGATTAAACCCACTCTTGTGATAGTAAGATCAACAAACTGGACGAAACATACGTGATTCTCCATCGTATCCCCCCATAGCATAGAGGTGACCTTTCAGCGCTACAACACTGACATAACATCGGCGAGTCTGCATTGGGGATATTTCAAGCCAAGAGCGGGTGGCCGGATCAAAAGCCCGACAGGTGTTAAAATAGCTTATCCCATCAAAACCTCCGATCGTGTATATCAAACCATTGAGAACTGCTAAACCATGATAAGCACGTGGACCATTACGATCACCAACATTCGTCCTGGAAATGGGCATCATGAATCTGAATCAAACGGTTCCGGCTGTAGAACAAAACGCCTACGATGAAAACTGAGCTTCACCTTATCCACCTATCGGCTCTACAGTCATAGCATTCAACCAGATTCGTTGGTGATCCTCCAGACCACCCTCCCATTGCTGGAACAAAATTTATGTTCAGGTGCTTCAGAGACCACCATTATAATGTACCGAACATGATCTCGTGGGGAGCACGTGATCGAGTTATGTAAACGTCGTTTGGGTCTTGTTCGGGACTTTTGTTCAAATCGAGGTCATAGATATACTTCAACGCGGCAATAACAACTGGTTTACATTCGTTGTCAAACTCTTTGAGGAGAGGATTGCTCTTGATTTTCTCCATAAAGTACTGAGAATCGATCAATCCGGCGCGCAGGGCAGGCAGAATCTGCACAATGAATTTTTTGCGATTCGGTTTATCTGCTTCGATCCACTGAACTGCGAAAAAGTGTATCGTGATAATCCACGGATGTGTATGGAACAAGGTCACAACAATCAGTGGATTATTTAGAGCCCATCGTCTCACCGATTGCTTCCCATGCTTGTTCCTCTTTTGTCACGTTGAGCATATCGTGCTTCAGGAGCCCGACCAGTTCATCTAATGTTAGCGTCGAGAAAGAATTCATCCGTCTGACAGAACCAAAGTTTTCTAAAAGATATTTCAGTGCGTAGAAGCGAAGTTCCGGTATACAGATCGCCTCAGCAAATCTCCGAATCACAATAGAGTTTTCCGGGTCAATGTGGTCACGCATGAAATCGACGCAAGCATCCAAAAGCCCCAACATGCAGAACATATCCGCGGCAATTATAATATCCTGAACGTTGTCCAGTGTGATATGTGGTTTGCGTGTGTATGCATAGTCAACGAGAACTTCCATAAATTGCGATGTAATTCCTGACAGGTGTGTTATCCATTTATCCGTCCTTTCCTGTGCGGCTGGGCGTAAGTTTGTTGTGAACACCGCGCGAAAATATGGACTGCAAGACGATAAAATTGCTCTATGCACCTGCGAAATAATTTATTCTTCCGCATTGTAATATCACAAATCTTTATGAAATCACTGGCATACTTTGAGAGAACCATCTGATAACACTAGTTCAGCATCACATAATTGCCCCATTTTACGCATGTCATTGAGAAGCTCTAGAGCCTCTGAACTGTACTTCTGAGAGACATCATATCGACGCTGTCCGAGAAGACTGGACATGATGTTCAATGAAGCAGTGCCTACCGGCCTCCTGAGAAACGGATAATTACAGAACCAACCACCGGATATAGATTTTGAGTGGAAAAGTACGTCAAACAAAACTGAGAACCCAGTGGAGACGCCAAAGGTCTGACGCTCGGAAGACTGCCCTTGAGCTTGGTTTAAAAATGGTGAAAAAACCCGTGTAAGTTGCTGAGCAGGACCTTGACCTTTCAAGACAACTTTGACGAAGCAGAGAAATGGTGGAACGATCAGAGGACTGGTACCGTATGAACGTTACATCAATTCCTTGGCTGCTAAAACTTGATGACAACATTGACATGTATTAGATTTCAGAGTTCGGAAACTTCGGTTCTTGACAATTTTGGCCATCCGAGAAAGAGAAATACGAGAGGCACTTTGTACCATTTTACGTCATCTAATGGTTTTTGGAGGTCTGCAAAACATACCGATCGAAGAACTGATATGTGAGCCTGAGCTTCAGATAGTAATCGAGGGAATGCCAAGTTAGTGAACTCATCCAAAGTTTAGCGGACAATTGAAGACTGTGAATGTGGGAATGAACCGAAGATTGTCTTTTCTGCACGAAACAACAAAAAAATTCTCGTCGTTACCTATGGATAAACATAGATACGTTTGTGACGAGTTCAGAAGATTTTCTTTTAGGGGACAAGGTTTGATCCCTCTCTCACCTCCGAGTCTGATAGCTATCATTTGCATTCGAGTTGTGAGGCTTGTAACGTCAGCTCAATTTCAAACGGACGTGGTAGCATCGTTCGCGATTTTAATAAGATTTGTCGGAATGCAAAGATTCGGTGGATAATGTTTGTTTAAGGTGACCTTGTCCGTTTGAGCAACAACATTATGATTATTACAGCAGATTCTCACTAAGCGGTAAAAATGGTTTAACATAAATAGTTCATGGTAGTTCCCTACTGACCACTGATCAGAGCGCCGCCAACCGCCATCACCCACCGATTTGCTCGATGGATGACTGACCTAATGACAAGCAACGATAGAATCATCAAACTGATCTCGCGATCGATCTTCTTCTTCGAAAACAGCCGACAGGAACAATTACGCCCCCTGCATCTTTCTCACCTCACTTAACTTTCCCCTTTTACTTTTCCATGCAACCAGTTAAATTAAATAGCACAATCCTCTCAAAGGAGCTGGACATCAACGGTCAGCTTCTGTCAAGCAGGATATCAGATGGCGCGACATTCAATTTACTGCTCAGATACTCCAGTGGTCAGCGCCGAGAAAAGCAGTTTTGATCGTATCACTTCCGAAGACTTGCAAAAAATGCTGGTTGAACTAGGTTGTCAGCGGGTGATATTTTATAACATAATCCGTTGTGCTACGCACCAGAGCTCATTCTGCCGTCGAATTTTTCGTTCCTTGGTTCAGAACATATTCGAGTTTAAAACATTGACACCCGTTTTTCCCTAAAAGCTTTCTCTTTAGGAGAAAAAATCGATGACAGCATTATCTAGTCATAAACAGACATTTTCACGTCGGAGTCTCTTGACTAAAATAACGCTGGTTCAACAGGGATTTTTGCAAACAAATAACCTTTTTCGCCGCTTGGCAGAACAACGGTAAATCCCGAGCGTTATCTATTTTAACAGCCATTTAAAGTGAAATAAATAGATTTTGAAATTATTTTATATTTAAATTTCTTGAAGACTGCCTCGCTAGCAGCCGGAAGCTTTGCTCCAACCCGCGCACAGTCAAATGAATGGGCATGGTCACCTTAAAGTCAGTACGCTGTCAAATATAAAAAAGATGGAGAATAGCAGATTGTGAAGTGAGTGAGGAATGTATTCACGGAGCCATGTAAGTGTCGCAGAGTCGTGTATATGGTGGGGGAAGGTTTTGCCGTGGGTTAAGGGCGGTGATTCTGCCGAGAGCATCAGTTCGTTTTGGAAACAGGGCAGCTGGGAAGTTGGACCTAAAGAAGAGATACGAAAATGATCGTGGAATTTTTCTATGGGAGAAGTTATTGCGGATCAGTCAAAGCTTTCTGAATGAAAGTCAGTTTCGTCACGCAAATGGGCGTTGATTCGAAAATGTCAACATGTTTTGTGCTCATTGCACGAAGCGTGCTCGCTTAGCCGCAAAATTTCGTCCCTCTAAGCTGTGGGATCTTCAATGACACGCACACCCTGCTGACCGTTTCTTAACACGAAATACAATTATCCTTTCCTTGGGTTGGATGGAATTCGGGTGACGGAAAAACGGATGAAATCCGAGAACCGAGAAGATCATTTTTACCCGTATCCATGTGAATCAATGGGAACAGGTGAGCCTGTAGACTTCGCTATTACCGTTGAAATATTTGCGTTAACGATTAGCCTTAAACATTTGGCGTTAAAGGTTAAGTTAACTTTGGTGGTAGAATCAGTGATTCATCCATTCACAAATCTATTGCCGCCCTAATATAACACAGACAGTGCAGTATCTAGAAAAACTGGCCTTCAAGTACGACAGAAAACAGATGACTAAGATGGCATTGTTGTTACTGTCCGGTAGTAGATGACAATAACTTTTCTGGGCTCATGCGCTGTAACATGTACGCCACCATCTAGGCAACAAGTTTTACCACCACGGGACCTGTCACGCGAACAAAAACACATTGATTAACATTGGTTGCTTGAGTCGTCGTGATTCATGTTTATCAGTTGTTGAAAATCCTAGCTTTCATGGTTCATTTGGATGAACCGGGTAGAACCCGCTCTGGAAACACAGCCACGAATTGAATTTCTCGACTTTATCCCGAAAATAACAGATCGGATTCCACTCGAAGGGCGTTTAAAATACGATAAGTTCCAAACCCTGATCGACCGTGCAAACTTTGTTTTGTCAAAGCGACAGCACTGTCGTGTCATCTGTATAGAATCTGTGCAAGTTAGCACTGGGAGTCCGCTTGTGCCATCCAGAGACGGTGTTCAGTGTACCGACGAATTCCAACCGCCAATGAAGTTCACAGTGGAAGATCAGAAGCACTATTCAACGTACATACGGGGACTCCGAATTTGGATTGACAACAGCTGGAAAGAAGATTCGGGGATGCAGGTGAAGAAGATTTATATTTCATTATGCAGAACCACTCGACGAGGAATTAACGCCAGAAATGTTTGCTTGGTTTTAGGTTATCAAGTATTTCTCAATAGTTCCGACTTTGCATTTGGTTTCCGGATCCGGTGGGTGCAAGTATCTAACGCAGGGTATCTCTGCTTTGATCGGCGAGGCAAATGAATACATAAGCACGCACGACATTAGAGGCCACTTCGCTGGGGCTGAAGTCATTCCTGTAAACATTTCCAGTGACCGCGTTTCTCCCGAAATGTGTGCCTGGACTGTCGGGCCAGAGCCGCTCACATACGTTGATGTCTTGAGAGTTTTTTACCTCAAAAACGATACGGAAAGATTAACACCCAATCTGGACTATGTCGATATTAGCGTGAACGATATCGGAACAGAAAAGTCGGAACTAGGAAATTCCGAGAAAAAACTGGAGTTCAAAGTTCGTGAATGGTTGTGTGAACATCATCAGCACCAGATACTACAAATATCAACCTCACCCCCAATTTTCTGTCGTGATAACCTGGTTTCTCCACAAAAGACTGATCGGAATGCGAAGAGGAACTGTTTCACCCGCATTATCTTTTGTCACTCTACTGCAACTAGACAACTCACTGGCCCTGAATTCCAATCGGACACCTTCGTTTTAGTTTCTTTGCTACCAAAAAGAAGGTGGGTGTGCAGACAAACTCGAGTCGCTGATTATAAGAGGACCGCGATTCGTGATGTCAATGCGCTATTCAAGTTATTTGAGAGTCGTAATCAGTATTTTCGCCTTGTCATGGCTGAAACTTTGCTGTGTGATCAAAGTGAAGTTTATCAGTCAGAACGGCTGACAATGAGCAGTAAGGACGAACAAGCGCGTCAACTCCTCGACGTGAAATGTTGTCGCCTATATTACGTTGATGAATCAAAAGCATGAGAAAAAAACGTTTAAACATCGTTGCCGATCGAAGATCCTGAGAGAAAGCTGCAAGGATTTGAATACCCAGTCCGAAAAGATCCGAACTCACCCACCCATTTTTAACCAAGTGGAAACTCTTGCGGACACATTTATGGACTACGGTGATTCCAATGAGCGACAGGCCAGCCCACAGCCAGAACTTGTAATGTGAAGCTCCACAGTTAAGATCCAGAATGATTTGGCAGCAAGATCGTTTTATCGAGATCTGAAATTGGCCGAAGGAGATGTCCAGCTAACGCAGCTGATGTAGGGTAGAAATGGTGATGAAAACCGAAATAATTCGCTTTGTTATTCGTAAGCCTTCGCCAGTGCGCGTTTGCCTTGAAAGTTGATGTGGTCTTCTCAGCCCTGTGTTTTTTGTTTCGTTTTCCGAAAGGGGTTTTGTTTTTGTTATTCAGCACATTCCAGACGCAGAATCTGATCCAAGGTAGTTCTTGTACGGAGTGTGTCCGGGCGAAATATGAGATTGAATCTTGGAGTTCATAGGAAGTGTGTGATGGCAAACTACGCTAAAGCATCAATATTTCTTGTATTCTCGGTCCACATGTCAGTGTGACCCTTCAAGAGCAGTTATCGGCTGACTAACGACTAATTATTCGTTTAAGGTGGTTCCTACTACATGGTTGAGATCACTCGTTTCCAAATAGTTCGTCAGATTTTCATGAGCTGATGTGGTTAAATGCTTCACTCTCAGGGTTGCTTGCACCAAAAACGTTGTAAACATAGAGCTCCAAATCCAATATTCAAGGAAAACCACGTAACCTAACATGGTACAGAAGCTAAATTTATATCAAAATTTCGCTGATCACTGGGTGGCAAGAAAAATATGTCCACAGGGTTTGGTCAGTTGTTCACTTCCTTACGGTGGAAAAATCTGTTTTTCAAGGGTTATTTTGAAAGAGAAACAATTCGCCACTGCATTTCAAATGTTCATGTTGTTCTGAAGCAGTGTGACCATTGTGTGAATGGCCATGGTGACCCCCCCCCCCCCTAACATAGTCGTGTTTGGTCAACAAAGTTAGTTTCAAAAAAGATTCCATGGAGTTAAGGGTGTGATCAGAGGGGAAGGGAACTGACAGCGGCCGCTCCTTTTTCGGATATTCACTGAATCTGTACACTTGATAATAATATAGCTGATTCATTTTGCCAGAATATAACTTAGCTCTTCTGCGCTCACCTCCGTCGTCCATGTACATGCACGTTGTACCTGCGTGGTCTTTCATACAGCATGTTGTAGTTGCGTTTTACACCCATGAAGCTGTATCGAATATCCATATAGAAAAGACTTTGAGACTTATCATCGGTCTCGGCAGTATGATATATCAAAGCTGTTGCCATCATAAAATAGGTATCAATGACCTCACATCCTGCGTAAACCTCACGCAAGCCCTGTCATCTGTCTACCATACTTCGCTGTAATGCCTACATATTTTTCAGATGTGTATTAAGGTTTGAAACTAAAAACGTGGGGCCAGCGGCGAACGGGTTTGAGGATGAAATAAATCTTTATATGGAGTCAAAAATTGGTTTTTTGTATGAGTTACAAGTTCAGGGCCAAAATGTTTTTTAAAATTTTATATGGGGCATGGCCGCTGGTTCCAGCGATTATAAATTTCAGAGTGAACTGCAACTCCATAATAGCCATTACCTACCTCGGCCAACGCAACATGGAATCACACCGAGGTCATTGACGCTATAAAGAGTTGGAACGGAGCTACATCAAGAACGGTACTATAGCTACCTGTTCACAGTTCAGAAAACATTTTTCATTGGTTTGTGTACGTACGGGATCAAACAGACATGGTGAACACGTGTTGTGCATGTAAATTCAGCGATCCAGGTGCGTCCTCTGAATTAAGAGGACACATAATATGGAGCGGTCACTCTGGTCAGATTCATTGGTGCCAGTTACAATTACCGCGTTGTTGCGGCTTCGATATTTTACCGAGTAGAGATCCGATGCATAACCAAGATAGAAAATAAATAGTATTTTGAAGAACCCCTAAGTGAAAGAATCACTTAGTTTGTGCTGATGGAAACAATGCTTATTTTGTTTCTATTTTTTCTTCTCGTCGAATGTTCCAGCTCCTTTGTAGTTTCCGACGTATCCATCATTCTTTGATGTGTCAGCACGGCCATCCAAACCCTTTCCTTTTCCTTCAGCATCGAAGCGTTCTTTGTGGCTACCCGTGTATTTGCTTGTGTCAGTAAGCCGATCAACGCCACCAACGTCAAGTGCCGCCTGGATTACGATTACTTTTGTAACGAAAATTTCATTATCAAACCTAGGTTTACTTACTGTTGTCCCTGCAGTCCCTGGACCTGCTTGTCCTTGCAGTTTTGTTACAATTTTTTTTAATTCCGCGCTGGGGTCATCTTTGTTGGCGGTTTCCGCGAGCGTCCCGATGAACTGCTTGAATTTGTCAAAACTCATGGTTTTTTCGTTGTTCCTAGTCCACAGAAAGTACTATATACTCTACTCTATATTCTGTACACATTATTGACTAGATGGGAAAATCAGAAAAATGCAACTGTCACATGTTTTGAAATAAGAGATGGGAATTCCATTTCAGACTGATGCAAGTGCTTTCTCCAAGAGGAAGATTTTTCACTAGAGAATATATGATATCAACAGGCGTTTGCCTTAGCTCACCCAACGACTTTCTTGAACGTAATGCTTGTGTCAGTCGTAGTGATCTTCTTTCCGAGGACATCAGCTTCTTTCAGCCACTTGTCGGCATTCTTGAGTGCCATGTTATTTCCGGTAAAAGAACGGTCACCGAATTTCCCATAGCTGAAATTGTAGTCACGTCTTAATAGCTCTACCTCATCCAACTCAGGAAAAACCTACTTGTCAAAACCAGACTTTAAGGCGTTGATTGCATTAGCGTCGATCACTCCCCAGTCAGCAGGCATTTTGCTAACGAAGCTCTGAAGATCTAACTGACGTACTTTGGTTCAGACAGCGTTTGATGTCAGATACTACAGTATTCCACGAAAGAAAGAATCCCGTGTGAATTCAATGTTACTGTCGTTTCCGTGGAGACGACAATAACGTTTGCCAGCTCTGTCATGGCATGTCCCCGTTCAGTCTGTAGAGCTGGAGTTGATACTGGAAACACACATGTACATAATTTACAGTATTTCTCATTAACTTGAACGCTGTGTAAGTTGAACTATTGTATAAGTTGAACGGAATTTTCTCCCCCGGCGTGGCTCCAGTTAATTTCAGTTAGGGGGTGCTATGGAAGTTAAACGATCATGTATCTTGAAAGTGGAACGATTTTCAATGAACGCAGCCTAATGACTGCCGAATGATCTGTTAAGTTGAACGCATCCATTTTCAAGAAATGCTGATCCGGAATTTTACAGTCATTTGCCCTCTGGATGCCCGAGAGAACCTCACCCGAGAGAACCACGCCCGAGAGAACCTAGCTGCGAGAATCAGTTTTATACAGTCTACTTCGGTCACTTTGATTCTGAAATGAGGAGAACATCACGATTTTCCCGTCTCTCCCTAGGGGAGTTTTAGATTTTGTTCAAGGGTCGGACACTTTTGAATCACCCCCTCCCCCCGGGGGGGGGGGGGGGTGTATGATAAGTTTAACGACCATATAAGTTGAACGGTTTTTTTCGCTCGCCGGTCTTTCAAGTTAGTGGGAATTACTGTAGTTGCAAATCGTTCCTAACTCTGTTTATCACGGCAACGTGCTAACACGTACACCCTAATCTCATATGCAGATTCTCTCGTGGTTGCAACAAGGTTGAAGTTTTTCGAGTTCACATAGTGTACCTTCGGTGACTTGGATGAGTGCGATATTAAGCACACCGAAGTTCTTAATATTGAAAACTTTTACGACCGCATGGCAAGGGCAGAAAATGTTGAACCTTTAAATCAACGGTTCAATTTATCTGTTGGCAAAGCGGCTATCTTGACGGAGCTTTCAAGTCACATGCACATGACAATTTACGGCCTCTCAAAAATGAATAGCTCGCAGGATTTTTGTGGTGGCTAAATTAGCAAACAAAATAAAATAAAGTTTCAACATTTCACAAATTGTTATGGTAAACAACCTCGCACGCGCTCTGAACGGACTTGAGAGTTTAGTTTTTCGCCCGCCAAATAAGTGCTATGTTCTGTTTGGGTGAATCATTCAGCCACTGTACCTACTGTGCCATAAAACAAATCGAAAACATCAAGTGAACGTCGATACCATTTAGACCAGGGAAACTGTGCAGGGATGACGAGAAGAGAAGATTCAGAGCTGAAATAGCAACCGTTTCGAAAACTCTCGTCATCATTGTTGATTGCTGTTCTGAATTCTGATATTAACTTCTGATTCTCTGATGGGACAAAACGCTTACATTTTCCCATATTTTATCACATGCGCAGTCTAAAACTTCCGTGAAATTCCGAGCAACAAAACGGAACTTGCTTTTATGGAGATTCATGAAAACGCAGTGACAGCGGAAAACGCAGTTAGTGCTCCAGAGGACATCCCAACGGAAAACGAGCATTTCAACCACAGCTTCTTTCATGACTATAGCGCTGAAAGTGACCATAACGTCAATCCATCGGCCCAGTCATCTCCGACACCTGACGATTCGATACCAAGTCACGAGAACGAACTGTCAACGTTGGAATTTGGAGACACATTTAGCCATTCTGTGATTTTTCATGATATCAATCCCATTGAACAATCACTTGATGTCACTTCTGCTCTCGCTGCTATCGATCTCGCCTTTGATGGGAAGCTGTTATCGTACAGTCATGCCACGGATTTGCGACACAAGATTTCACACATTCAAGAAATGTACGAGCAGCGCTATCGCACGCAGAAAACCCTCGAGGATCTTGTATCGAAACAAGTTCGATTCTATGAAGAGAGATACGAAGCATTACAGGAAGTTGAGGCTTTGCCGTGGAAAGCAAAACAGCAACTGCAAGGTCTACGATCTGATATAGCTCGTCTGAACGACGAGTTGGTGAAATCCAAAAACCATCTCAAACAACTGGAAGAAGATATAGAAGAGTAAATTCATCAAAACGCTGTTTAGCTTCAATCAGTGCGATTGACATCACATGATATTGCCGCTTATAGGTTGAAGATTGAGAAAAGCTCCCTTCACGGTACTTTAGAAAATGTGCCAACCGCCGACGAATTCCGACAACTCACAGCGTACTTACATCTGGAGCATCAGGCAATGAGCGAACAACAGCACGGTTATCGAACCTTGATTGCCAAAACAAGAGAAAGCAAGGAGAATAACGTGAGAATAATTGCCCGTTTAGACGACCGAAGGAAAGTCATCCACGAAGATGCCAGAAACAAACGCAAAGAAATCGGTTTCATCCAGAATGGTTTACCGAACGTACAGAAGGATTGTGGACTTCTTGCAGCAGAATTAATGTAAGAAAAACGCAGCAGCCAACAAAAAACTAGTAAAGTCAGTTTCATTTCCAGGAAAGCGGAAGAAGAGTATGCTGCAGTATGTAGTGCAACTCAACGTCTGCACCAAGTTCAAACCGAATTGTCACAACGAATAGCTGAAGACGACATGGAATGCATTTCCTTGCAGCACCAACAACTGAATCTGGAATCCAACGTAGAAGAAGAGCTTAACCATTACCGAAGCTTTGCTTCCAGGTTTGGAGATCTTGTCGAAACTGACAAAAAATTGACCAATGAAAAGTATGACTCGCGAAAATAATTTGCTCACCCTTCATCCGTACCGCTTCATTTAGAACAGTTTTAGAAACCAAGCTGGTTGAAGTTCGCTCCGGTATTCGTAGCGAAAACATCACCCGCACCAAAATAATGAGAGACTCGGACCGTTTGCTTTCAAAGCGCCAGCTGACTGCCCTGGAAAACGACCGCCTTGTTATGGTCAATCAAATCAACCGGGAAAACTTTCAACGGATGAACAAACTGGTCGAGTTTCAAATCCCAAACAACGATCAAACTTTGTATTAAAACTTTGTTGATCAGGCAGATGAATGTGACGAAGAGCAGGGACACTTTCGCCAGAAACTCCTATCGCTACAAAATTTCATTCTCAGTTGCGGATTGAAAAGTCAGGCGGCAAAAGAAAGTGGTCAGCTGCTTCAGCGAGAAAGAAGAGAAGCAATCAAGTTCCTGTTTCACACTATGATCGAGGGGAGGCAGAAAGTTAAAGATAAGCTTGAACTGGAAGATCGTCGACAGCAAATGGTGAATCATCTCAACGTTTAACCTGTCCATGCTGCGAGAGATATATGGGTTTATGTGTTCTGTTGACTTGAAGGAAGCAGACCAACGACAAATCAATACTTCAAGGCAAAAATTGAGTTTCTCGCTGAATATAATACGTGAAGAGAGCGAACATAAAAATGAGGCCATTCGATTTCTGAGCAGTCTCATTATGCAGAAGTCTCAGAACGCCGAGAAAACACAGAAAGATTATTATCTTGTTGATCGAGAGCGCCAGGATTTTCAAGATGAACTTCGGATCCGAGAAGGAATTTGCAACGAGCATAAGGACCGAGTATCGTATACTGACGACGAGCAACAACATTCGAAGACGCAATTTCTGAAAAGTCAGCGGTAGGTAAATTGGGGTAGGGCTTGCAGTTTGGCCTGGTCGAGTCATTAAAACATACCTGGCTGATATTTGACATCCATCAAACTGTTTCCAGTCTGCAACAGAGTGTAACTGTACCAAAACAAACTCTGTTTGACTCAAAACAATTTCAGCACATTCGACCGTCTTCAAACAAGCCGGAAAAACGAGGAGGCAGCATTGGAAAGACTGCGGAATGAGCATGTCTGCGAAAAAATTCGCTTGAGAGATCTTCAAGGTCGCTTTGAGCGAGAGTTCACCAGAGTTTCAGTGTATGAAATTCCAGAATCAACTGATGATTACTTGTATTTTTGTGTTTTAGGTTACGGCGTGATCTCGATGTTAGCTTACTCAAATGCGAAACATTCACAGACACTTTCGATCTCGTTTCTGAACTTCGAGCTTGCGAAGCAGCGCTGTACGTTGATATTACAACACAATTCATGCTGAAATCGGTTGAACGAAATCACATTGGTAAGTTGGAACGTCCCCGCGATGACAATTTCTGTCAATTTGAACCTGTGCCATTTATTACATTTGGCACAGTTAATTGCACAGACTCGACATGAGCTAGCTCCATGACCATAAGAAATCCCAGCGTGATCCGTTTAAAGAGTTGGATCATGTGGGTACTTTATGGGTGGGTGGAAGATATTGACAGCAAACGTAAAGCTTCGGGAACACTGGATACAAAGGGCAAAAGTTATTGTGAAGTGAATTGAAAAAATCTGGGTCGATCTACGAACATGTCAGCAAGAACCAACAGACGTGTTCATAAACAGAGTTATACTCTGATTGTCATGTCCGCCCTAACGATTCTGAATATACTATGGAACAAATGCGTCGCACCTGCCATAGTCTATCCTCGCAAATCGTCTTTGAAAGGATATCGAAAAACCAATTACCAGATACCGGCCAGTTACCAGAAACCAATTACCAGAACCAAACGATACCGGCAGAACTCGGAAAAAAAATAAGTATTCTCGGAAAAACCGTTCGAGAACGTTTTCCCATATGCCCACTTGCGGCGAGCATACTGTCCGCCACCGTCCCTCAGGGTAAAAGCCAAACCAGATCCCCTCATAGTTTCCGAGGGGATCTGCCAAGTTTAAGGTGTTCTGCAGTTTGCCGACTGTGGATCAGAGTGACAGCTACAATGTCTCATAATCTCATGATCAATAGAATCATTTAAACGAAACTGCTTCCATGTGCTGATCTTAGAAAGCGCAACGTATCAAACTGAACTGCGTCACCAAGCACTGGATACTTACATGGAATGGCTTCATAAAACAGCTGACACCGATATCAAGCTCCTTTACAAGCGACTGAAATGGCGTGGATCACTTTTGCAGAAGTATACTTCCACGAGGGATAATTTGAAAATTGAGGCATGAAATTTGAACATTTTTCAAAACCGAAATCTTTACCTAACTGATAATTCAGCTTGTGCGCGAGGTTGACAGAAAAGCCCAGTTGACCGAAGCTGTAACATCTAGCGGAAAAACACTATTCTCTGTGAAAGAGCCCGGAAGATTGCCCAGCAAGTCCATCTTGCAACAAAAAGAAGCAAAGGTAAGGTGCAGTTAAATTTTGTACGTAATAAACTACGTGAGGGTCGGTATGGTTTAGTTAGTGACACATCTGGTTGAGATGGACCAAAATTTGTTCAATCAGAGAATCAAATTTGGCTTCATCGTGAAGATCTGTCGGGAATACCAAAATTCTGCGGATAGACTGAAGCCTGAAATAAGAAACGTTCACCAAAATGTTTTAAGATATCGATACAACCTTAAAAAAGCTGATCGACGTGAAAAGTTAGCTCTGATTGACATAGCCGCCGCGAAGACAAGGTACGGCAAAACAGCCAGCACCGAATAGTGTATTAATTCTCTCCCTATGCCAGGTTATGCAATGAGTTCATGATATCCGAGAACCTGCAGTCGTTGAAAGGTCTCTGTGAGAAACGACAGATCACGGGATGATACTACACGGACGAAGGCTCCATTATCATGCACTTGGGACGCTTGTCTCCTGAATTCTGTGTTGTGTTAATTCGATTTATTTGCCAGCATGAGGTGACTGCAAATGTCAACAACATTGAGTGAGACTGACTCTCAAGATCATGCAGTATGCTATGTTGCCCTGAGGCAGTTTTTCGAAAGTCAAGTTCGATTTCCACGTTCATCGTGCTCATGTGCAAGTAAAATCGGATAATCCATGGTAGTCTTCAGAAGTGTGACTTGAACTAATTTTTGATGTTACATGCTCAAATCCATGATACAATTTTAAAGCTTGTACAGCAAGAAAACTTGTCATTCAAACAAGGTTCAAAGTAACTGAGCCAGTATACACATGTAACGCAGTGAACAATCAGGACTGATGTCTATTTGCTTTGCTGCCTTCAGGAAACGTATCATGATTTTCGGACATCACCTTTTCGATCACTGGTGGTGAAGTATTTGGTTTTAGGTTGGACTCTCCGGGAACGCGCTTGTTCATTTTGACGGCTATCTTGTTCCGCTTACAAACTCTTATGGCCAGTTTCTTACAACCGTTATAATAAGACCAGTCTCTAATAACCTCTGTCCGTAGAAACAACCTTGTCACATCTATTTCGTTCTTAGCTAATGGAAGAAAATTCCGTATTGAGCATAATCTTATTATCAGCATAAACACGCGTACTCAGCGAATCCACTTGAATCTACTCATGACCCTACTGCCACATAAAAGAGGCATCAAGAGACGTGGAACTTCTCGTATCATGACCATACCAGGGTATGTCTGGCGTCACCGTTGTTGTAAACGTTTCAACATCAGTCCGCTCATATTGAATTCTGAAATCTAATCGTTCATCAGTGAGGTGGACGGTTGGTGTGATTCGTCGAAGAACAATCCGACAAAAGCTTCTACTCCTCAAAAAAAACGAACGGTCCGATTTGACACAAGTTCTGACACCAAATTTCAGGCCAGAAAACACAGTGCCTCCACTCGTTCTGTGCATAAGCGCCCGCACAGTGTAGAAACAAGACTGAGCAGTCGGCAAGTGAGTTCTTTCCTCTGGACAACGATCTGACTTGTCTTCTCACTGCGCTCCGCTAGATCAGCCTAAAGAAAAAGAAAGCCTTTCTAGCGAGGATGGACTCACAAGAGCCCGATATCGAGAAAACATGTGTAATTCGCTGTTCCGAAAGTGATGATGTGCTGATAACTGAGCGAAAGTCAACCGTAAGCTCACGAACGTTGGCGAAATGTCAGACCGATATTACGTCTATAATCAAGCGTCGTGATATCGGGAGAGGCGGATTTGGAGAGGTAAACTGGTGTTGGTAGATTCATGTACCGTATAGAGGGCTCAACCTCATTCACAAGGTATCTGCTTGGGAGATCCATTACAGAAATGGAACATGCCAACGAGTTGCCGTTAAAAGTTTCGATCCAGAGGAAGATGGATTGCTGCTAGCGCGTGCGGAAGCTTCGGTTATGGCAGAGTTCGAATCCTTGCTGTCAACGAAAATGCTCTTGTGGTTTGTGCCGCATAGACCACGTGGGTTCCCGAACGAGTTTCCGGTACCGGCCATAATCATGCCGCTGTTTGAAAGTATAGAAATATACAAATCAACGTTCAGTGTCCGAAAGACGTGATTTTGAGCTTTAGTTTTTCAGACCGTAACTGTATTTCTCCGTCGCTGCAAAACCTCCTTTTTGAAGACACAAGCGCCAAACCGACACTCTCATGGATACTGAAATTAACCGTTCAGATTCTGCAGTCCCTATCCAAACTCCATGCGGCCGGATGGGCACATGGCGATGTGCATGCTGGAAATATAATGGTCCTCAGGGATGAGATCATTCTTATTGACTACAGCAAGGCAAACAGAAAGAACCGACCCTATGTGTACACACTGGTATCTTGACTAACCCAAGTAAGATGGGGTCGGCTAGTTTTTCGTTTTGACAGGACAGAAATCCGGAATGGATCAACCGGCTTGACTGGATTGAACCAATGGCTGTAACAGGCCATGACTGCTGCTCAAGAGCTGGCGATATCTGGAGCCTGGGAAAACTAGTAGAAGATATGATGTGCTTCTCAAAGGATAACGAAACTTCCCAGTGTTCGGCCACGGTGCTTTCTAATCAATCGCGACTGAAAGCCTTCATTCACTTGACCCACCACAAAAGACGCTTTCGGCCAGATGCTAGATTTCTGATCGATCTTTTGACAACAAAGCACTTTCTTCATTTGAACACATGTGATTGCAAGCCAGACTGTGAGATGTTGCAGAGGTAGCCAAGGTGTTCAAGAACTGTCCAGTCTCGCTGATCAGACACATGTAGGAAATTATATCCTCATTTGCCGAAAATCCCAAGTTTTCAATTTCTTACCGATCGCTTTGCAGCGAAGGTACTGCAGCGGCCCAGGCTTTCCTTTATCTTAGAATGCTGCTCACTTTGGTGTCAGCAAGGAGATGAGAAATCTCTGATGTATTCTTATCTGCTGCTGGCTTTTATGATCTAAACTATACCTGCCTTCTGTTATTTGTCACCACTGGTTAAGATCTTCTGCGTTATATGGTGAGCATGAAGGCAATCAGTTCTGGCGTTCAAATAGTGAGAATTTGATAACCACACCCACCCTGGAGTTTATTTGACAAACTTGAGGGGTATGCTCGTGGTACCATGGTACCTGTTACTAAACAATCGTGCACATGAGGTTCGCGTCTTTCCAGCCAACAGCTGACTAGTATAATGATGGATGGATCCAAAGCAGAGTCTCCATTGTTATGGAATCTACGTCTTCCACATCGTTACTGATATCAAAGAAAACAGGGGCTCTTGTTTTTCTAGTTGGTAGTGTAATTGGACTTATTATCACAGAAATATTACTCGGAACGGCTTCACGTCGAACCGCTGATAATTTACACCAAGCATCTGCCGAATATAGTGGAAGTATCACTGCCTCGACACATCTGGGATCGTACCAAATAAAAAAACACATACTCCAAGATGATGCGGTTGAGAGCACGGCAAAAACATCAATTGGCGGACGTTCCTCAATAACCGTACCACCTCATTTGAGATCCTTAAAACGCAGAAAACCTAACTCTGTTTCGAGATGGTCACCAAAGAAAGTCATCTTTTTCCCCGTCAGAGCCGTCTCGCGTAATCAGCGGACGTATCCAAGAGTGATTCAAGAGCATGCACATCAACTGCGTGGACGACCAAGAAGTCATCGCTTATACCGTGATAACTTTTGCAATCCTTTGTATGACACAATTTGTTCATCGTTGAGGGGCCATATAAAAAGGTCAAAACGTCTTGCAAGCAGAAACGACAATTTGAACGCCATGAGTGGTAAGACCGAAACAATATGACCTTATCTTATAGCGTCTACCGTTTTGAATTCATCTCGAAGTATTGTGGTTCCCTCAAATCGTCTGAAACAAGATAAGCATAAGTGAGTATTGATGATCTTACGAAACAGTGTTGCTTTGACCGAAGCCATGAACAACACTGTGAATTAACTACGTTTTTTCGTGGAAATTAACAGTGGGAGCTGCGTACGAAGAATCACTTCGTCCTGTTTGCTACAACTGGGACGCAGTCCTGGAAGTTGGCAGTAAGATGTAGGTTTGATTGATCATGATGATGCCAACATATGTTTTGGCACCAGAATGTGAATGGTTCTAGAGTTTTGGGCTATTGTAACAGACACCAAATAATCTTGCCAAAAACAAACAATCCTGCCGGGTAAGATTGTCTTGCGACACCCAGACACCCGTACATCCTTGACGGCCACACGTGTTGCATGCTTTGAGACATGTTTCTTGTCGATGGATGGCTTGTCTTGCTAGCTGTGGTGTGTGCAATACAGAAGGGCGTTGCTGACGTTGGATCCCCAATCTGTTTGTGGCACCGCGGTAAATGACTAAAAGTTTTCCACCAGATTGGAGTAGAGCGTTGTAGTGCTCACACTCACTGCTCAGGGTGACTTAATGGTTGGGTTCCAGTATCCTCCGGTGCGCGGACAGAAACCAGTGTCCTATCTCATCTGTAGTGTTATGGTAGAGTTTGAAAAAAACCTTGATTAACTCAAGCATCTCCATGATAGCTGCTTGCGTTGTAAATGTGCTGGGCTGTATGACTATCGAACGCCCAGGTTTCAAAGCGTTTGTTTCAGAACGTTCCCACTTTGATGGAGAGAGATCCGATGAACCAGCTCTTACCAGTAGGCACACTATTCGACGCGGATCTGAACCACAGCAAGCTTATGTAAGAATCGAATCGAAATTCGAGAATCGAAAAAAAGACTCGATTGAAGAGAATCCTGCTGTGAAACACTTTTCCAAACCGAATGCCAAAGAACTTGTGTCCAACCAGCCAGAAGTCTCAGCCGTATTTGTTCCCGGGGATCATCAAAAGAAGTCAGGATTGGGATCGAAATCGTCCAATCGTTGGAAAGAAGATTGGATAAGATTGCAGAAAAAACAGACAAACTCTTCCCGACCCATCTCAACGAGTGGTGAAGGGTTCGCTTTGCGGCGGTCACTTTCGGAGGAAAAACCTAAACTCGGTGAGTCACGGTACAAGGTAATCCTACCTGCACCCATTCACTCTCAATTCCATCGTGGGGACCCCGAAATCGGTAACCAACAATTTCAGAAAACCTTTCTGAAAATTCATGAAAACAAGGTAGTTCGGACCTGGTTCCATTTCTTTTCTCGCAGATTTTGCCATCTACTCATTAGTAACCAAAAAGTTGCATGAGACAGTATCTATCGAGATAATCCATACACGACAAATAGGAGTCTAATTTGTGTTTATGCGGGGTGTCAGAGTTTCGGCAGAAAAAACCCGCTTAACCCTGTACTTAATGCTTAATACTGCATTTTCAATATCTGAATCATCGGATATATCTTGATGAATGCTCTCAGTCAGCTGTAATCCTGGCAGTCACTCAAGGATCCTTCAGGTTTTTTGTTAACAGATAGTTCGGACCTGGAATCTCCCCTACTAGCCTCATTGGACATGCCCTTGACGAATAACAAGGCAGTCAAAAAGACCCGCAGAATCGCGCAAGGAACTCAGCAAATGTGCAAGCAAATGCTTCGTGACCTCGAAGCCTTCGAGAGTAAAGAGCAGCGAAAAGCAGAAATGTTGATGCTTGTATCGTTCAAAGATGGTGTGAACGAAGTACAAAGCTTAATGCATGCATGGATTACGATCCCAGTACGCGTCATGGAAGGATTTACCCTTGTTGCAATTGTCATATGTGTTATGTTGTACTGGATGGAAGATGCCATTCAAACCAGGCTTAAGCGGGTCGGTTTGGTAAGCTAAAGGAAACCCCGAGGTATCAAAGCATCAAACTCGAAATGTCTGTATCGATGAACCACAAAGGCTGACAACAACCTATTGCATGCCATGTTGGTCCCGTTCTGAACTAGGACAATGTGTTTCGTGTGTGATCTTGCAATCTCGCGAAACTTTAACACATTTCAAAGCAGCGACGACTTGTTAGTCCACATCGTAAAAAGGCAGTCAGACATCCTCCTGCATCCGCAGGAACGAATGGAAAGATGTGGTTTTGCGAGCGCGGGCAGCATTCCCCTACAAAATGGCCATCCGAAAGCACGATGGTGTTATATCCGGGACTTTGGTTCAACAACATAACCAAATGGTCAAGTGTGCCCTTTCCTGTGCCTAGCAGGATGGCAGAAGTACTGAACAAGATCGGTAGATGCTGCTCGACAATCAGCCGGCCATGATAATCTCTCTTTGGCTCTTCCGATTAAACCATGTGTTTCCTGAAGATAAATATTCTACAGTGTTGGATTGATCCAGAGCATCAGGTCGCGTACCTCATGAGATGGCCTGACTCGGTGCAAAACCAGAATTGCGACCACGTGAAAAAATTGGTTGTTTCTCGTAGATCATGTATCACGATCATTTTTTCTTCGTTTTCGCAATGCCTGGTTTCTTTTCCTGAGCACTTTTCTTAGTTTTCTGGTTACTTGAAGATTTCGCTTTAGACTTGCTTGTTTTCTTTTTCCGTCCGGATTTCTGTTTCTTCAACGATTTCCTGGTTGCATAACCTCGCCAGATTTTCTGAATTATGGTCGCGGCAAAGTTCAATTTTTGTAACTCCTCAGCCTTTCGCAACTTTGCCCGTTCATAAGCTTCACGCTCGGTAAGAAGTTCTTCAAATTCGAGACCAGTTGCAGCCTCCAGTGCGCAGTGATTTCGTAAGATATCCATTTGAGATTGTAAATAGCTCTGAGTACTCAGTACTTCCACCTGATATCACACCAAATTCAGTTTTCATAAGTATGACACAATGGGCTCATCTCAGATACGGGGAAAGAGTTTAACCTTACTTTCAATAGCACATTCTTTTGTATGATTTCTTGTTCTAAGTCTCTGATCGCACTTTCTTTTTCTTGGAACTTTCTGATGAAGTATCGACTCATCAGGAATTGCTGGAAAAAAGCATATTGTTTTAGCTGAAGAAGCTCGGTGTGACTCATTCCATGAAGAACCAGAACACTCGACCGCAAATGCCGTATCGATACCTGTGCTCAACCCCACCTACCTAAATACCATGTTCACGACAAATTTGATACAATTGGGAGGACGCGATTTTGCGGGTTCGCAAAGTGGAGGTTTGAGGTGTAGGTTGGATTAAGCTTTTTCCTGTCTGGAGCCAGTCTTAAATTCTTGAATTAACCTACACTTCCAACCTACACTTCAAAGTCACGCAAAATCGCGTCCTCCCAAATATCAAAGGCCAGGGTTATTCGCGACTTTCGACATATCTGTGTTCAGGCTCGATAAACGACTTTCTGACGGTGGTTTTCGTCCCCAGCTCCATTTCGGAGATGGGGGGGGGGGGGGTGTACGTTTTCTCTCGCCATGCTTGATTACAAGCACGGAATACAACCTTTTCAAAACCTTCTTCTCAGAGTTAACGAACCAAGTGAAGAAATTTTGTAACAGGGAAAGTATAGTCTGAGAGCGAGAACACAGAGAAGCGGGCGCGGTCAGCCAATTAGCGCCAACTTGTCAAGCAAAATTAGTATTGAGCGACAGAGAGCACTATGGAAGGGGTGTCTAGTCCGTCCCCTGTGGGATAGGTGGGATAAAACCTGGGGCATCGTCAAACATCTGAAATAGTTGCAACGCTTCAGCGCCAGAAGAGTTTGACTCATCAAGAGGCAAAAGATCGAATACTAGCGCACTGTATTTGCAAGTACCGATCCTTGGAAAATCAAGCAAACCTCTCCCCACAATGACGTAGAATGATGCAGCATGAGGGTTTCTCAGTGACGTATCGGATGTGATTATGTAAGATATCTCACTTGATTTGTGAGTCTTTTATTTTCTTGAATAGCCTCAAGATTGTATGTTCTTATTTTTTTCATTTTTTGTATGTGCCGGCCATATTCTTCCTCCATCCTCGTGGTCAAAATGTTCTCCTGAACTAACTTTCTTCTTTTCACGTCGTTTAACGTACGGAACGTCTTTGTTTGATGGTTTTTGATCTCATCTTGCAGCTTGCGATGAGTTTCACCGTACAATAATAGTTGTTCTTCAAACTGGCGGAACACCTTTGCTTTTTCTGCTGTCGACTGAGTCTGAGATTTTTCCATGGCTTCGATCCTGCGCAGCATTTGCCGATTGTCGTACGGTGTCATCTCGGAATTCTTTATTATAATTCCGGTCACTGTGCCGATCAAATCTGCGATATCTGTTTTCAGAATACAATCGCAAAAGTCACTTGTGAAGATTATTACCCCGCAGTTGTTCGATGTATTGGAATCCCACACTGCCGTCGGCATGAGTAGGGAACAACTTTTCGGCAAAACTTAACCGACGATAATCATGGGTGTCACGAAAATTAAGACAAAGTGTATGAAAAGCTTCTTTCATCGCAAAAAAGGGCAAGTCCGACTCTTGAGCGCTCATAATCGACTCATTGTTTTTCAACATCAAAACGCTTCCCAGGTCCAGTTGTAACTTCAGCAACTGTAGTGTTCTGTTCACGTCCTCCCCGAGCTCTTCCATTTTGTTCTCATCGTAGCAAAACAGAAATGCTGGCAACAAACTGGCGACACGTAGCTGGAAGTTCATCTGGGTCAACACATTACACACGCGTGAAGAATCAAGATTATGAGGAACTCTTGGTGCCACGCTGATTAATTGTTGTATGAGATCGTCCTTAACCTGCCTGACATGGTCGTTCTCCATTTTCAGGCTGTACTAATTTGTTGCCTTCCACTTGATGAACTAGCGTTCGTCAAGGTCTTGTTATTTCACTGGCCAGTTCGTTGCTGCAGCTAATCAAGCTGGAATATTTCTAACGGGAGTGAAAGAAGTAACTATGAACTTCATCGTTATTCATTGTACTGAATGCAGTACCAAGCAACATGTTCTAGAGAAAGTGAAGTTCTACGTAAAAAGTTAACAGCTGCAGTTGACGCTTGGGGTTCAAAAAAGCTGGATTAACTGAATGCGCCTCAAAAGTCAGTGGAAGCCAGAATCAGATGTTTGAATAATGAATCTTCAGGTATATCATGGTTACCACTATCATATTATTGATTCAAAATTCTGGTTCGAAATATGGCAAACCAATTTACTGCCGGCTTCAAAATATTCAGTAGCAACTCTTTTAATTGCCTTATCCGGATCAGTCATATGGATGACGAGCGATTCGCAAAGTTCATGCAACGAATCTTTGTAAGTTTTGATGCTTTCTTTATCCTTAGCGGAATATCGGAAAACATCCATAATCGCTTCGAGCGCTTCGCACCTGACCTCTTCTTTTTGGTCCAACCCGCTCAACAGAGTAGAACAGATCTGCTGCATTTCTCCTACGAAAAGAATTACCGTGATGTTTTTCAATCACAAGCGTTGATAAAGATGTGTGGGCTGGGTCGTGATGACCGATCCAGCAACGGCAAATTTCAACTTGATATCAGCCACTCGAATTCGACGCTTCGGAAATTTATAAAAAGCTAGTTGAGCTTTATGTAGTTTTTCCTTCCCAAACCACACTTACAGCCATGACGTTAGGTCATGGGTCGGCAGCTTATTTTGCATTGAATTGTATGACGAACGGTCCATCTCCTCCTAAAGTTTATAGAGTTTTAGATTTCTGAGTGAAATCACAGAAGCTGAAAGGCTTTAGTCAGAACCAGATCCTCATAATTTTCCGATAAATCAAGCAAAACGGTGCGTTTGGAAGGAGAGGCTTCCCGAATATCCGTGCAGAAGTTTTTTGCTGCCGATATACTTGGGAGGGCGCGATTTAGCGGGTTCTGAAAGTGGAGGTTTGAGGTGTAGGTTGGATTAAGCTTTTTCCTGTCTGGAGCCAGTCTTAAATTCTTAAATCAACCTACACTTCCAACCTCCAGTTTTAGAACCCGGTAAATCACGCCCTCCCAACTACCAAAATATGCACGCTTAATATAGGATCAAAATACAGCAGATTTACACATCTGAGACTGTGATATCCGAGACCTTGGACTCGGATAACTTGTCCACCACATATCCTAGTGGCCTCAGCCTTAGACACACAATACCGTGGCCCGACTGCTCTGTCAACTGATGCAATCCCTCATTGCGCTGAGTCGCGAACGTACGTCTACGAATACGACGAACATGGTTTTCTTTACAAGGTTTTAAGGTCGGGCAGGCTAGTTGGTTTGATGTTTCAAAAGTTTTTGAAAACTCTTCAACGTATTTTTCAATGTGAGGTGTGGCCTAAGGTTTTAAACTTACTGGTCGTTCGGGCCAACCGACCAATCGGATGGAATTCTTCGAAAGTATTTTTGCCTGTCCTCCAGCGCACCTATAGGCCTGAAGTCCGTTGGGCACCCTCTTGGGAGTGGACGAAAACTTTTTGCATTTGCGGTTTGATTTGTGTGAACCGTTCGACTTTGTAACCAAAACCGGTGAAACCATTGACTGGGGCCGTGTTTTCTCGAGTAATTATTTCGATGAAAAGTAATAACGGCAACACTCAAATAAAGAAGGTGCTGGACGCAGAAAACTCATGCTCGGCGTGCGTTCAACTATGCGTAGTCACAGAACTAATCTTCGTGCAACGGCTACAAACAACATCGTAGCCAGCTAGTGATGAAGTTTCGATTTCCCAAGATTGGAGAACCGAGTTTCAGACTCAAAATCGAACATACCTTTTGCGAGCAGCGAATCGGAGGCCAAATACTGTCTCATGAGGCGAATGCAAGCACGATGTGTCGCTGGGTTTCCATCTCGAGCGAGTGATATCAGCTTGGGAAGGAGACATGATTTCTGATGCTTTAAATGGGAGACCTCAATTATTCTACTGTCACACATTGTTGCAAGGCACAACGTGCACATCATCCTCAGTATCGATTCTGATCGACCACCGTTCCGATCAAGGCAAGGAAGAAAAAGTTTTTCCAAAAACAATCCTTTTGCCAGAGTATTCACAGAATGTGGCGAATCCAGCTGATCTTGTGGCACTGTGATTGTGGCAGCCTGGGTGATGTCCATCAGAAGCTTAAAAAGACTGGCCCCCATCCTTATCCCATTTTCTTCGCCCACAACTTTCGAGAGAAAAGGTAATAGAGCGTCAAGATTCGTCATGAAGACTTCCAATCCAGCATCGTGTAGAAAAGTGTAGAAAATTCGTAACGTGAGTGATGATGAGCTCAACACCCCAGTGCTATCATATTCAGCTACGAACGTGGAAATGAAACGTGTAGACAATCGTGCGTACAGGGCTGATACAGAAACGTGTTCCGCCAGTCCTGATAGAAACGATAAATGTTCTTCCACCTAAACTAAAATCATGTTACAAAAATACTTTCACCGAAAAACTCTTACCTGTTCTTTGAGCACTTCGTCACTCTGCAATCCTCGTATATTCACTAGAATCCGGAAGACCACAAAACTATCAAGCGTGTTCACAGACGTCATCCGCTCAGTGATGCAGCGACATGATTTGTTAACATATGACAGCAATGTGTTATTCAGGGTGACGGAACTTCGAAGTAGCAATCCAAGCAGTTCATCAGATTTAGCCTCCAATGCGTCGAAAGCAAATCCTGGAAGTGCTCCGCTCAACAACAAGACATGTTGCAGATCACCGAGATCTTGTGGGAGAAAACTCATAATCATTTTTGGTCCAACGAACTGACCGAGTAGTCGGGAACACTGCAATATTTCGTCAATAAGGACTGGGTTTCCATCACTGGCAGCTCTTAATAAAGCATTATAAATAAGGTCGAAAGAAATGTTGACTTTGTCTTCAGCATGAAGAATGAGTTGGTACAGCAGTTTGATCGCCTGCATCCGCACGCTTTCTTGCCAGTCTTTTAGATCATTCAGATTCGAGCAGATCACATTGAACAACACTTTTTTGACGAGCAGTCTGCATCCGATGGTCGGACGAAAATGCTGATCCGGGAAATCTGCATCACAGGACGAATGCAGTTCTTCTGTCTTCAGTTCGTCTTTGTTCTCTTCACCATACTGCTGCCCAATTAATGCCCACAACACTCGACATCGAGCCGAAACTTCGGGTTGTGCATCGGACAGACCACACAGAAACAACGGAACAAAGCGATTCCAGTGAGAGTAGCGATCACGAAACTCAGTCATGAGAATGAAGAGAAGCTCGAAAACTGCAAGCCGGACGATGTAGTGGCTATCCAAGACCCGCTGAGCCAGTGATCTCCATAGATCACAAACTCGCTTATAGTTGCCATACAAAAGAACAGTTCCACACAACTTCGTATGAGCGACTCGAACTTTTGCTTGATTGTGTGTGAAAGTAGCAAGAAGCGTATCGATTATCAGGTTTGACTTTTCAAAAAAGTGTTCCGCAACAAGTGGAATAATTGCTCCGAGGCAATCGCAGGCAGCCACTCGAATCACCCCTGAATGGTCAGATAAACAGTT
>JAQIWT010000118.1:0-33868 GCA_034696485.1 Isohypsibius dastychi | reverse complement strand
ATAGTTTTAAGATAACGTAATCCCGATTGTCAGCAATCCCGGAAAAAAGCTTCCTTGAAGGAACCCATGTTGACTACTGATTTTCAAATGAAACTAAATACGAAATTCAATTTTGCGCCTGCTGTGAGACTTCGACGTATTATTTTGCCGTGGTGAAAGCTACGTAACGTACGGAAAGCTTAAATACATTTTTCACTTTTAAAATTCACATTTGCTCGGGCTCTCAAATGTTCGAGGAATTTTCGAATTTAGACGGAACTGCGTGGTGCCTAACCTGGAATCATTGTATTCGCTCCACTGTCCCGATGAAGTATATCATAGTTGCGGGATGCGGTGTACTTAGTGACCGCAGTGCGTGCTTCCAGAATGACATGATACCGTACCGTACAGCGTACACGTTACACTTTGATTTCAGACCAATGAAGAATTTTACGGCGAACTGGCTCAAATCCAATCCTTCAACAGGGTACTCCACTAAACATGACATATTTGCACGATACTACCGTTTCTGGGAGAAGCGTTTCAATTCAATTCAATTCATTTCGATACAATTCTGAATTCAGGACACTTTCTTATACGTAAAGCAAAAGCCCACACGTAAAGCAATCCGACTTGTACTACAAACCCAAACACCTATTTAAAACTCTTCGGACTAAAAACTCATTTCACCACCTTCAGCACAGCGCGAAAAACTGAATCAATTCAACGCAGCAAGTTTATCAGCACGGCTTCCACGAAGAAATCAAAAAATTTTGTCGCTCTATTTGTGCAGGTTCGAAGATTAATCAATCGAGCAAACAAACAATTCCCATACACGTTACAGCATTAAACAATGAAGTCAATCAGAGCTCAATAAGTTGAGGTGGAGAATAATTCGGTGGTGGGTCCCGTGGTGAAGTTTGCGCTTCACTGGGCGGCGAAGGTATCGGCACACCAGCCGTATTGGAACCTCCGATGTTTGCGTAGGCATACAACGGCTGCGGCAATACCGTGGAATACGGATATCCATTGTTAAGTGGATGGATATGTTCTGTCGGATAATGTGCTGACATTCTCTGATAAGACGAATGAATGACCACGTTTCTATATGAGCAGATATTGCAGCAGCCAATCGCGGATGTGTAGATGAACATGACAAACAAGGTCAAGTAGATAGCCATGCTAGTTCCTCGAACAATAAGAAACACGAGTTCAAGACTCGTGCATGATTGCTGATAATAAGATGCATCACAGCCAGGACCGAATTCGAACGCGTAACCCAAGATGAAGCTCATGACTCCATAGACCAACATTCCCACTGCGAAAATGCTACTTATGATACTCAGAACAAGGAAGGCGACAAATGGGCATCGTCGGTTTAGGTTCTGTTGCGGGTTTCGGGTTGCAGCAACACCACAGATTCCTGTGGCAATGTAGAGCACACCGTTCCATATTCCAGCTCCGCTCAACGACATAATGTCAAACTCCCATATTCCGAAAACCAGTCCTTTGAAGAGAGAACATCGGATTTCTTTTATCGATCGAAATTCAACATATGTAATCACCCCAGTTGAACACTAACCTGTAATTTCCAGCCCGAGCAGAACGATGCCGAAAAGAATCTGGACAGCCGCCAAGCCACGGCCACATTGGCCGTTGCGAATACCCGGCTCTGAATGGCTGACAACGAAGGGATGCTGGCAAGTTGGATCCATTCTTGATAACGGGGAACTGCAACGAGAATACAGCAGCCTTCGCGTCTCAAGCACTAAAGCTAGTAGTGTGATGCCCAGTTTGAGGAAACGATAAGATTGCGATGTGACTCGTGACTGATTATTTGCTTCGCAATTCGACAACATATTTCTGCGGTTTTCCCAGACCAAGCAGTTTCATTTGCTGTCCTTTGGTGGAACCATGGATAGTTTACGGAATGTTCGTGGAATAATGAATCCCACCATGAGAGGAATCAACCTGTTGAGCCAAACCGAAAACAGTGACTCGTGAAGGACATCGCATTTTATTTCAAAGTGTTAGACTGCTCGGCGCAAAGAAAGCATACTTATTATATCATTAGACAAAAGAAGAGGCAACAACTAGAAAGAATAAGCTAAGAAGATAGCTATTAGTAGTTTCAACATGAAGGTCAACTAACAAGCTCGTAAAACAGAACATAGGCATCGGCCGTAACAACATCTGAAGCGCTGACTGAGTTCACCCTACGAACAATTTGCAATGCACAGGATGCATGAATGGAGAGAACATCAAGAGTTATCTGACCTGGAATCATTGTACTCGCTCCACTGTCCCGACGAAGGATGCTTGCAGTAAGCGGTGTAATGTCCACAATGTGTGCTTCCAGAATGGCAGGACACCGCATACAGGTTATACTTTGGTCTAGGACCAATGTACGATTCAGCGGCGAACTGACTCAGGTCCAGTCCCTCAACTGGGTACTCCACTAAATTCGATATCTTCGCACGATATCGTTCCTGGGAGAATCGTTTCAAGTGTATGACCAGCAAACTGGGGAAGCGTTGAATGGTGAAAAACTTTGTGCATCGTTGCCGTTTCTGGCATCTCGCACAGGTCTGCAATTACTCTGCTATTATCAACATTCCACGACCTTCGACAAATTCGAGTTTTCTCACCGGGCTTTCATCGCCTTCCAATACTTCCTTTTTCGTAAAGTTTTTGAAGCAATCATAGATGTTAACTTCTGAGTAGGAAGATCCGCGATTGGAGGGGATGGGGAGAGCGAGATCCCAGAACGCATCAAACGTCACGGAGCAGTACTCACATTTGTCACAGATCAAAGAGCTTTTCAACTGACCCACAAACAGCTCTGCAGTCATACCGCTTTTTAGGAAACTACTCTTTACGAAGTGAAATATGCAACTGACCAACGATTTTACTGTTGTCTCTCTTCATATATCGCTTCCACGCTTCGGCGGATTTCTGCGCGTCTGTCAGCCTATCTGGGATATCTTCGGTCTCCGGTCGTGGTTTTGTGGACACTCTGTTGACATCCTCGTGAAGGCCTTCTAGTAGGTACCGCAAAAACTCTTGCGCATCTTGCTGTCTGAAAAAGTACACTCATGCCAATCTTCAACAACGAAAACATGGTCAGTTGTCTATCAGCTTACAAATATCCAGAGAACCTGGGAGCGTACTGCTGAATTTTCCTATGGAACCGATCTGGATCGTAGGCGTTGCTTGAAGAGTAGCTGGAATGTTTTTTCCAGAGTGCTTCCATGACATTGGCAAATGCTGAAAAAATTACCGTGAGATAATTTATTTTTGCAGTGGTGATCCCCCCCCCCCGTTGCGAAATGTTGGTTGCTATGGTAGGTGAACTTACCCGTTATCAGTGGGCCTTCGCGATGAGTCGAAGCAGCATTCAGCTCAGCTTCATACTCTCCAGTCGTGCAATAATCTCGCAAGGGTTTTGTATTGCTCAGACACTGAACCACAGAATTCATGAAGCACTGCAAGGAAGAATTTTGATATTCAAAATGGCGGAGATGCGAGTTATATCAAGTACAGTGTTGCCAATATTCTTCAGTCCAACCAAGCCAGCCCGATCAGATTCGTCCAAGCTGATCGTCCCTCTTCTCGACGAGGTTGACGCTGGTTGTGTTGAACGGCGAGTCCGTGGCGACGCGGAACGGTATTTCAAGTCAAGCCCAACACTTGGTGTAACGTCCTCCTGTTCGTCCGAACTGGCAGTTTTATTATCACTCTGCGAAGGATAACTAATTCGGCTGTTTCGTCTCGGCTCGGAACTCGATGAGGGAGCCTCTTTTTCCTTCTCTTTTTCTGGTGAACGCCGATAGAGGTACGATGCACGGTGAGGGCGTTGCATATCAAAACGTGAACCAACATCGCTCGTGTAGCCATTGCTCAGAACATCGGAGGAGCCATCGTCCGTTTCCTTGGTTACTCTACCTACAATCCTCACTGGTAACCCATGCGGAACAGAATAAACGCCAAACGAGCCCTGAGATTATCTTGGATGGTCAAACCATCTTTGCCTTGTTTTCGAAATCTATTGCAAAACAAGAATTTTCTATTTGATGAACGTTTTCTAGTTATGTTCTATCACATTAGTTTCGTTAGAATTCCGCCTCCTGAGTTCCTGAGAATCTCTGCCAAAGTTTCTCAGTTTGAACGCGCGATTGCGTTATGCTCAGTGGTTCATAACTTCCTCTTGCTTAAACGCATTACGAAAATATAATCTTACGTTCATCATGTCGCAATGGTGAGGTCTCTCGCGATGTATTCCGACTCGAGTAAGTGGAAGGTATGTGACCATTCAGTCTGCCATAACTTGAAGACAAGCTGGTTGACCTGTCGTAATTTGAGGTCCTTGATGACTGGTAAGATTCCACTCCGCTATCCGCCACCGACGGTTCTCGGGAATATCGCCGGCTGGTATAGCCATTTTCTTCTTTCTCTTTTCCTTTATTCGCTTTCGCTATTATCTCTACTCAGAGATCAAAATTTACCAAATTGTTGACAAAGAAACAAGAACTTGCGCATACCACGGGCTTTCTCAAGTGATTCCTGCCTAGAGTAAGTCCGTTTACCAGGCAACGATGCGCTGCTTGACATGGAGGATTTGTAGCTTGAGGATGAGTCATCTGCATCGCTGATACGCTTACTGCTATCGCTCTCGAAAACTGATCTTCGATACGATATCTCACGACTTGTTGGTTCGTTGAAAGTAGCCCGCGTCCGAGCAACATATCCAGTTGTGGGTGGTGGAAGTCGACTGGAGAACGTCGACGAGCTTCTGCCCAGTCCCACGGTGTCCAGACTGGTCAGACTCGGTGCCCGACGGGATGTTGAGGATAACGATGATGGAATAGTGTAATCCTGAATAGAATTCCGTCGTGAATTCCGTAAGCGCTCAACTGTGGCCGTGTACTCAGCGATCGCGCTGGTGTAGTTCTTATAAGAAGATGGCCGTTCTGAACTGGATGGTATATACGTGCTCCGCGAGTAGGGGTTACTCCGCTGGATCGATGTCATCTTTGTATAAAATATATCCAAATAACGTTTAGTTTGCAAAGGTTTGCAGATTGATTGGGGATAGTTTGGGGAAAGGAAGGAAAGAGAAGAAGTGAGATGGCGTCGAAATTAGCTTGTGTTTCTCTCTTCTCATCTTCGTAATTCCGCTAGGCTAAGCTGGATTCCGGGTTATTTTGCCGCGACACTCGTCTTTTTGCGTCCGATTAAAAATAGAACAAATCACGTTGCGTCACCGAACATCTTGCAAAGTACAAGCCCGCATTTAGAACGCCTAGCTTTATTCAGACCAGGAGGAAAGCGAAAGAAACAACGCCAGACTATAAAAAGTCACAGAATTTACTCACGAGTGCCCCCCTACCCACCGCGTTATTGTCAGACAGCCAAACTAGGAAGGTCGTAGTGACCTTTTGAAACGTGATAATTCATTTATTGGTCGTTCGCAATCGATCTGAGTGAGTTCTGCGTCATACATGTCACCGGCGAAATGACAGAAGGTCGATAAGGTCGAGTCATTTCTTTGTTGTTGTCGGAGTGGTCGGAGTGGTCGGAGGTGTAGCTGGTGGAGCTGAAAAAGTCACCGGATTTCATGATGCAGGAGTTAAAAAACGGACTATTTATTTGCACAAGTACCCATAGCTTGTTGCAAGACCATTCCCCACAGAAGACTTCGCAATCCAGGTCCCATGCCAAAACCAGCCCCATAATTTCCCACAGCGGCATACCGACCACCACCTGAATATCCGCTTCGCTTTCCACGCTCCAGCATGTGATCTGTAATGAGAGGTCAGATTTGTAATGGAACACTCGTGACCAACTGGTTACCGTTGCGTTCTCCGGCTAAACCTTCTCCATTTAACTGGACAATCACAAGCGAAATGAAAATCGAGACGAGAATGATTCGACGCAACATTGTTTTATATTCGCAAATTCCAAATGTTGAACGATAAACGTTTTCTTGGAAATTGCGATAAACGATGGGCTTGCAGAGTCACGGATGTAAACTTTCATGACTTAAATGCAAATTTTGTGGAGTGTTTTGAAAACTCGGTGAACTTGCAAAAATAACAGCTGAAGTCTTCCAGAACTGGTCAACAACCACTTCATTGAGAAGGAGAACACTCTTCACTTCCAGCAGACCGGCTTCGCATGACGGAAACCACAAGTTTAAAAGGATATTGTATCGTTCTTAGGGAAATTACTGCTTTCGAAGCAAGTGATTAAGTGCATCGCAGTCATTGAAAACTTAATCGGGTTCTTCGAAGTGCTGACTGTTGAAGTGTTCCGAAGACGTCTAAACTCGTGCACGCCGAACTGGGATGAACCAGCTCTATACTTCAAACTGTTGCTGTACAGTACACGGTATGAACATTGCTTGGAACCGTATGAAAGCAGCGTGAGACAATGCGACATAATATTTAACTTCAAGATCCAGTTGCCGTATTATAAATCAGTCATGTCTGCTTCGAAAATGAGCAGTCTCAGTCACTCAGAATCCACAGTGCGTCGAATTCGCCCGCCGGAAGCGCAGAAGTTTGTTGCGTCACAGAGAAGAACAACAAAGTCAAAACCGGATGAACGCTGGTGAAAACTACCTTTAATT
The DNA here is from genome assembly GCA_034696485.1 of Isohypsibius dastychi. Classification (NCBI taxonomy): domain Eukaryota; kingdom Metazoa; phylum Tardigrada; class Eutardigrada; order Parachela; family Isohypsibiidae; genus Isohypsibius; species Isohypsibius dastychi. Next base: position 27,258 of record JAQIWT010000118.1, on the reverse strand, counting down.
CACCGTTTCACAGCCTTTCCATTCTAATTCCCTGAAACCGCGCCATTTTTCTCAGGTTGTCCGTTGGATGTCCGTTCGATGATGACCCTCGACATCATGTTGATCGTTCGTTGTGTATGTCCATTCTGTAATTTTAATTCGCATCTCTGATGAATGGGTTGTTCAACAGGTGCTGTTTGTGTTTTCTGTATTGGTCCAGTCATGCTCTGCGGATCGAGCTCTTCATTTGGAAGGCATCGATTTCAACAAGGGAAACGATTTCTTCTACCTGAGATCGGCTGATGAGAAGACATGCATCGTCACATGCAGCGTGCTGCCAAAATGTCAGGCTGCTGTTTATGGTGTTTGCACAAACGAATGCTGGGGAAAAAGTGGCACCAACATTTCATCAGTCGCCATTGATTCATGCGCCCGATCGTTCTTTGTTGCAAACATGCTTCAGGAACATGATCCAGACATCATAACGGGAGGAAAACAGGTAGCTTGTCTATCCATCTTAGTTTAATGTTAGACTTCTAGTCAACTGTGAACTGCTCAAGTCATGAAACCACAAGCAAGTGGAGTATGCAGATAGGTTCACATCGCAGTGACAAGAAACGTGCTGACCGCTTGCGCAACTTGCTTTGCGGCATGGTATGACAGCAGCAGAATGTAGAAGTTTGTAATTAGGTCAGAAAACTCTCCAGTACCATTTCTGGAATTTGATGTAATCATGCCACCTCCCCTCCGCCTCGTGCAAGGGCATTGTGCGCACGAGGAGCTTGTGCTGTTATTCTGGCGCTCATATCAAGAGCCAACCGCTTTTAGAGCCAATTTTACTCGGTCATGATCTGGTCCGCGACGTTCCAGTTTTGTATTCGATGGAAAGCGGTTTTCATTCTTAGACAAATGCAAGTGGCTGTTAGTCACCACCAAAATGTTCAGATTCATAGTCAATTTTGTGAGCTTATCCGTGAGAAGCTGCATTTCTGGGGATCCCGCTCAGCTCTCAGAATATGTTTTACAATTTGTCGGCTTTCAAATTTTCGATAGAAGTTGTGAGGCACTGTTCTGTTATTCCAGAGTTTGCGGTACTTGGACGGATTAGACTTCAATTTCGATGTAAACGTCTTCACGCTGGCAACAAGCAACCGCGAACTTTGCTTGACCCAATGTGAGAAGATGGTAGATTGCACCGCTGTGGTGTTCAACACTTGTGGCCAGCAGTGCTGGGGGAGAAATTCGACTGTTATCCGCACTATCACAGCGGATCCATGTCGTCAGTCCGTCTTCTTTACCAACACAACCAGCAGCATCCCAGTTGTTGTTAACACAACTGTCATCAACTCGGAGTTTGGCCAGGAAGTTTTTGGCAATGGAGTAAATTCTTCTCAACAGATTGTAACGACCAGAAATGCGGTAACTTACAATCGCGCCACCAGTTTACAAATGGTCATGACAACCGTGAAATTGCAGAATGAAACATTCGAGGAAGTGGTCAACGTGAAAATAATTGAAATCCAGCATGTGCGAAGATTGCTCAACAAGCTCGGTAAACAGCAGGAAGGGGTTCAACGTGAGATGTTTTCAATGAGACGATTCAACAACTTTTCAAAAGGTCAAGATGAAAATATGCAGAGCGGGGCCAACCTTACAAACCTTACCCCACGGACCAAATTGTGAAAAATAAGACGTTCTCGAAACATTCTCGACCAAACATGAGCACTCCCTGCTTTCATCCGTTCCACAAATTTAAGTGTCAAGAGGCAGGGGCTTTCCGATCATTGTAAGATTTTTTGATGAGGTTCATCGGAATTGCTCTCATAGTGAGCCATGTTTCGCTTCCGAGGATTCGTTATATACACGGGTAGACATTGTTTCATAGTGCCATATGGGGATATCGCAATCTCTCCATTTATCGAAGGAAAGGCCATCTGATCACTCGTCAAAAAAAGCAACTGGTCACTCAATGAAAAATCTATGTTAGGCCCAACTACTCGCGAAATCAATCCAGGAACAGCAAAACAAACAAACAGCATCCACACAGGAGCTTCGTTAGATATTGTCATGAAATAAAACAAAAAATACCATCAGAATAGGAGAAAAAGAAACAAACAAACAGCGTCAAGCCAAAGGATTCAATTCACGCGCCAGCTTCAACAGTCTCGTGATTAGCCACCGATTCAGCACTATCAGAGCTGTCTTCCGAGGTTACAGGAGTTTCGGACTGGCTTTTTGGCGGAGTAACGTTCTGAAAATGAGCTGGACTGTTCCGATCAATATTATTGTTTACAAATACGGGAAACTGTTGGAAAAAGCTCGCATTCATCGCTTGCTGTTGCTGTTGTTGATGGATTATGGCCAGGTAGTAATTATCCATTGGGTTTACAACTGGAACTAAAGAACACAGCAATTCAGAATTCGGAACGCTTTTTCAAATTGATAAAAACCGAAATTGAACCTACCAAGAAATCCCCCCGTTGGACTCGCAGGATGAGATACATGCTGGTAATAACCAGGTCCTCCATGGGCAGTTTCGACAGGGATGTAAACCTGTATAAAAAACACGTTCTCGATCTACCATAAATTTGGTTCGGAAGATGCTGCATAACTTACAGGTACCCCAGAGACTGGATACATGGACTGCATGACATTTATGGGTGGCATCATTTGGGGAAGCATGTGATGCATTCCTGAAACAACATAAGAACGTGAACCACACTGCGAATGCACCGAGACCAGGGGAACCTTCATACCATTGTAAGGGATGAATCCGTTATTCGTGAATTCGTTTATAGGAGCCGGATCATCACCGAAATTTTTCTATGGAAAAAACAGAGGTAAGTGTAATCAAACGTTGGCCACATAAAAGAAACCAGTATCTTACCGGGACGAATTCAGGTGCATCAGGGTTCAGAAAATTCTCCGACCGCTCATATCTGTGAAATACTGGTCAGAATATGGAAAACTTCATACGATTTTTGAAATTATTACCCGGTTGAATAACAATCATGATCCGAAAAGCTGAATCCTTTATTGCGTCGGCGATGCCAGACATCCGCTTCGGTGCTCCATGGATTCACAGTTTCTTTCGATGGATTTGTTCCGATGGTTTTCGGCGTTAGTGAAATTTCCTGGTTATTTCCAATCGGCCCAAAATCTTCAAAAAAACGAACTGTGTACCAAAGCAAGTGAAAGCCATAATTTCCAAGCAAAATACCTTTTTGAATCTCCTGTGGAGCTGGAATCGAAGTTGACAATAAAGTACTCGATCCAACAACCACTTCCGTCCACTTTGACTGCATTTTCGCTTTTGGAACGGGTATTTTTGCTTTCGCTTCGTACCGAGGAGGATTCTTCCGGTGAAATGTCTGGCTTCCTTTATTTCCTCCGGGATACGGTACATGATTCGTTCGAGGAGGAGCGGAAGCATTCGATGAACTAGTCCCACTGAAAAAATATAATAGAAATTAACTGTAAACTTCCAGTGGCATAAATTATTGGAAAATTGACATATTTTGCTCTGTTCATGACCATTTTCCGCCAAATACAATTTCATTACCTGGTCGCTTTTTGTACAGGCTTCATGTTCTCCCGTGACATGTTTTCTTTTCCGTTGGATTTCTTCTCTTCCGGGTAATCTTCCCCGACGGCTTGGTCCTTCTTAGCAAGTGCATTATCCTCGGATAAAATTAGACGTTCAGTTTCCTTGATGATATTTTCATAATTCTTTTCCAACGCTTCGTCTTCGAGCAAATCTTCGGGGAGGAAGGCTTCGGAATCCGAATCGTCTTCCGGTGGAGCGCTAGATTCCGAGGGCGACGAGTCGACTCCACTCGAACTCAGACTATCAAAGCGATGCGGAACGTCCTGAATACTCAGATCGACCAAGTCCTTCCTTTCAATGCAAACAAACGGCACGACTTCTTTGGTTAACGTGATGCCATCTTTCACTAGCATAACATCAGACAGAGCCACTTCCGCCTAAAAAACATCTCGTCATCCGTCTGATAATTTTTCCGGAATCAAAATAATTTCATAGAATAAAATTGCAAATCTGTACTCGAGGTCATGATAAAGATCGTGCAAAAGCAATAACTGCACAATCAAAATAATGTTCAGATTTCTGACCTGTTTTCCCACAGCGTACACAATTCCTTGCAACTGATCTCCGTTTACAGTTGTCACTAAAGCCAGTCGCCCCTGAAAAAAAGTATGGTATATCTTGTCGAAGAGAACATCGCAAGATAAGATCTGATCCAGATATGTTTTCAAAAAAGCACAACAATATCAGAAATCCATGCTTACGATCGACAAAGCTGCGATGTAGGCGAAGCAATCCGAATTTAACACGGATTCCACCTGCAGAATATCAGGTATAACATATAAAGACGAAATCAATGAGAAACTCATCCACCAACATCTTCGGAATTTTTGGACGAGTTCTTTGAAGATTTCGAATGGTTCGAGGCTGATGAAATGCTGCCGTTCGAATCAAGTGCATTCGTTGTCCTACATTTACAAAAATAAATATGACGGCCAGAAAATACTCAGCTACATTGACGAAAGGAATAACTCACTTTGATGACCGATTCGATTTCGATTCGATCGAAGTCGTCATTTTAGAGATGGGTTCCCGATTGACATTCTTGGCCGAATTGCTGCCCTTGACGCTCTTTTGACTCATCACCGCGTGTTTGTATTGTTGCACCATGATATCCTGCTATTTGCATCAAAGGAAGTACGATCAGATCCTTCGCGAAATCGTGACGCGTTTCACGGAATGTTCTGAAAATGTAGACAAAGAAAAAGCCCAGTCAATTTTAAAGTGCGATGATGAAATTCCGTGCGAACATCGCTGAACCGAAACGAACAACTCGCTTGATAGCCGGTTAAAACGAAGAACCCGGGCCGGCGAGTCAGACAACCCGCCTTCAGTCGCAACAGCAACAACTACGGCAGGTGAGAATCATCAAGAGGGTCAGAACAACGCGTCTGGATTCAAGTGCTCTTTTAATTCTTCGATTTATAAAACCTCGCTTAAATTCGCCCATGTTTATGCTTTCGTTGTGGATTGTGCATAAAGCCATGCAGGTGCCCGGCTGATCGGAGTAGGCTTTTATCAGACAGAACCAAATAAACCCGCCCATTCAGACAAGTACAGGAAAGTTATGGCCCCGTCCGGGTAAATTCGGTTGTTGTTGTCAAATGATGCTTTTCATATCTTCTAGTTTCTAGTGTTTCGGCCATTGGACGCTGTCCATTGAGTTGTTTAGATCAGATATTGTGTGTTTGGAGGGGAGTTCCGTTTCTGTCAGAACTCTGTGAGTCCACTCGATATTCCTTCGAAATTTTTCTCCTGTTGTATTTGAGCATGATTTGAGTTAATTTTCCTTGCTAATCTGAGTAAAGCCGGATCTCTTCCATTCTGAGTTCGGAATATCTATTTCAGGACAACAGTATCTCGTCTTGTTGGCCTCCCTTTATTGGAAGAGCTCCACGGAAACAGGACCCGTGGACTTTATTTGTTGATCGGGAATTCCCCATCGGAAGTTCGTATTTGGCTTGTTTTGATCTTTTGCGTTATTCATCATGGCATACACATCGGGAAAACAATCTCCTTTTCCAATAAAATTCCCAAACACCGAACGGGATTTATTGCCGGAAAGTTCGTCGATCCAGATGTCGCGGATTAGTCCCCATCACCAGCAGGCTGTTACTCCTAATCCCTACACTAATGCTCCCTCATCCCGAAATGTGACTCCGCATCGGGATGTTGTTGATTATTCAGTTCCTTCAAATACTAGCATGCAGTCGCATGTTGTTGCTGTCAACAGCGGTGATGATTATAATGGATCGCCAAAAATGAAAGAGGTTCATGAAAAGTTCGTGGAAGATACGACACGACATTTCTTCAGTGTTCGAACCTTGATCGAGGCACTTTCTGTATTATGCGGTAAATTAGTTCAATTAAACTTGGAGAAGTATTAAATTATTGTTTGCTGCAGCCATGATTCCGATTATTGTTGCGCCCCGCATTGGAGCTTACAAACGAGGATTCTTCTGCAACGATGCCAACATCCGGTCAGTACATCAGATCTCCTCGACTTTATCAATTGGCAATGTTTTTTTGTAGTTATGAGTTGTTTAAATCATTGAATTACAAATAAAGTGCGTAAGGTTTTAAGATAAATTTTCAGTTAAACTTAGCAAATTTGGAGCTGGAAGAAAACCTGTTTGCTTTTTTTAACCTCCCTCTTTTGCAGATATCCATTCTACGAGGGCACCGTCAAGCCCTGGCTGCTATATCTCTTCTGTCTCGTTTTACCATTCGTCATCGTAAGTTGCCTTGTTTACGCTATTCTGTTTCACAAGTCAGGGCGTTTTCGCTAATTCAGCACGTTTCTCCATTGTGTTGTTTTTTCTCTGTTAAGGTCCTTGTTGGTGAAGTCTGCCGATTCCATGTCTCCAAAACTGGTTACAACCAACTGGAAATTCCCTACCGTTTCTGGGGCAAAGGTTGGTTTTGTTATGTTATCTTCAGAAGCACGCATATTAATTTGCGTTTTGTAGGACCGCGGATTCCACCGGTTATCGTCAGCATGTGCCGGATCATAGTATTGTTTACTTATGGATTCCTGATTACGAAGGGCGTTACAGATATCTGCAAATATGCTGTCGGACGACTTCGACCGCATTTCTTCGATGTCTGCGACCCTGATCTGGATGTCCTGAAGTCATCCTGTCAGAATAATGAATATATCATGGAATTCCATTGTCGTAAAGCTAATAGGTGCGGATCAACAGTTTTCCGTGATATATTACAATCATTTTGTCAGTAATTCGTATCCTTCTCATTTGCTGCTTGCATTTAGTTCTGATCCAAAAGATCAGTATCGTTTACGGGATGGGCGACTGTCGTTCCTCTCTGGCCACGCTAGCATGGCCTTTTTCAGGTAGGATGATTTGACATCTTGTAGAAAATAATGAAAATGTGTACGGACATTAGTCATGGTTAATTTGGTTGAGATATACTGATTTTAACAATCGACCTAATCTCCTGATTGTGTTTTCAGTATGTTCTTCGTGATCTTCTATCTGGAATCTCGACTTCGATGGAATCAACTTCGTTACTGCAAAGCGATCATTCAGTTCGGGCTGTTTTTGTTGGCTGCACTCACCGGAATGAGCCGCATTTCTGACCACAAGGTACGGTAGCGGTTTACAGTAGATTGCTGAGTTAATTCCGCATCCGAGTTGCAGTCTCCAGACAAAAATGTGTAATGTTGTTCGGATAGAGAAGTTTGCATGAAAACAGACATTGATTTTTGTTTTGGTTTCAGCATCATTGGACTGATGTCTTTGCTGGAGCTCTGCTGGGTCTAATTGTTTGTCTAATCACGGTGTTCATCGTCGGGGACTTCTTCAATGATAGCCATTTCCTTCGTTATAAGCTGGTTGCCATGTTGCAGAAGTTGGACTGGGGACAAGATGAAGGCGCTCAACTGGCCCATCTCCTTAGCCATTCAAATCGAAAGGACCCGCGTGTGCTTCAGAAACTCAAGCATGTGGCACGTTATGAAAAAACAACATACTGAATTTTCATATGATGTTTATAGTTCTCTTTCGTATATTTTTGGTGTAGCTGAAAACTTAGAACACACTTGTTTGTACCGCAAATGTTGAACTCCGATTCCTCTTCCTTGTTTCCTTATACTGCATCGTTATGCATGATATCGAATCTCGCCGGGCATTTTCATTTAATAAGCCATGGTTAACCTTTTCAAGTTTTTGCGTTTTCTTAATTTCCTCTTGCTGGCTGGCCTTGCACCGTTTTGGATTAAATTGTTGGTTAAATTTGCGTCCAGTAAAATTCCAATCTTGTGATATTTGCCCTTTTGACCACTCAAGTTAACCTTTGTAGTCTGAAAGGCTTTCGGAGAAGAAAGGCAAGAAAGCGGCCCGGGGGCAGTCAATGCAGATTGTGTGAAGCAGATAATAGCAGGTTTCTTTTCCCGAATTGCTGTCCCGGAATTGTCCGAAGAATACGCCTCTTTCTGGCGTTCATGCGTAAAATCTTGAGTGCAACTTGTCGATTTCCCCTCATCATCATTTCCGATTTCATCACTGGGTAGTGGATATCATATCTGCTAACTAGGTACGGCAGATAATCGTTGCATTGAAAATAGTGACTACGCACCGGAATCGTAATGGCGTATTTGTCGACCGTTGGATATTTTACACTATTTCGGCGCTACGGAGCTTGATATTCCTGACCAATGTCCATCTGGCTGAAAAGCTCATGAAGTGTTTACGCCGGCTCTTCAGGTTTATTTGGATTATTCTATCAGGTAATTCAAGCTGTTCCGAGATTGGGTACTTGCGTACAGCTACAGTCTGTTTATTTTCAACCAAGGCGATCTTTCCAAGAGAGCTAGGACAAATTGCGGAAAATTGTTGCTGGCTGAAATTTAACGCTTTGATCATCAGGAGTCTATTGGTATTCATGCAGCATATGTTTTAAATCTATAAATAAACCGATGTATCGAGTGCTTCAATATCGGAGCAGCGAAAAATGTCGACGCGAAAAAATGCGTGCACTTCGGAAGTTGAGCGGCTTGAGCCTGATTTATTTTCTGCTGAATTAACGTTGACGATCATTTGAAAAGGGCAACAGACGTGGTACCTTGACTTGGAATTACGAACTGTCTGTGCAATGTGATTGATTTATCAGATTTTAATAAACAGATTGCAAAAAGGTCATGAAGAGATCCGTGGTGTAATTGCTGAGCTCTCTCTTGATCTTACTAATAATTTGCAGCTCAATTTCGCCTCCCACGAAAAGCGATGCTCCTGGTTTTTTGGCATTCGAAAAGATTTTGTAGCAGCGAGACCGTCATAATTTGTTTTTCTTAGACGACCTTCAAGGGCAACGAATATTTTCAGCCGCTTTACGATTAACAGGGCCAGCGGTTAATCGATCCGTCTTTTGCGTGCGAAAAAACAGCGCCATGACATTGAAAACGGAGGATTATATTGATCGCCGTCTCATTTTGAGTATTCTACTCACTTAGTTTTACGCTGATTTTTCTTCGCGTTGATTCGGTTACGGGCTCACCCATTGCGACTCGCCGTCGCCGGAAATGAAGATCGAAAGTGAGTACAAGGCTCTGGGAAGGGGGAATTGATTCGGTCTACCAAGGGGCCTCAGTCTCAAGGTTTATGACATCACAATATGTGCTGCTTGCGTTACGTCATTAGTTACTCTGTGGCCCGCCTCCCCCCTATGCATGTCGGATTTCACAGTTGGAATTTGACTGTTTGAGTTCGTTTTATCAAATTCTCGTTCCTTACTTTTCTCGTTTCCTGCTGTCTTTCGTTCCTGGGTTGATCTGATCCGCCTCTATCCTGAGAAGAACTAAATGTCCACGCAGAATCCGGACAGGAGTATCTCCCGACTCCTGTCAGGAAGCTTCAGATGGGGAAACTGATTTTTTGATGTTCGACTCCTTGCCTTCGTCTAACTGGGAAATTTTCGTGTGACTGATTGACTGTGATCTGGATTAATTGATGTTCATCTTGTTTGGGATTTAAAAATGGCTATTCTATCTAAAATAGGCCAAGCGTGGCATTTCGACAGCGTCAGCAGTCAGGAGAATGGAGTCCATTTCAGTCCTGCAGATTTCAAGTTTTGCTTGTTTGGTTTAACCAGTAAGTTCTCTCTTTCTGCTGTTTTGATGGGTGATATCAACCGGAACACCTCTCGTTTTTCAGCGCTTTCAAACTCGACTAATTAACGCATGTTACGAATTGCTAACGAAAGGAAAGAGAGTAGCCCGATTTTACTTTTCAGTGAGATAAGTTCAGAAAACTTTGCTCATTCCTTCGTCACCTATTTTAGTCATTTTGTCTCCTTTGTTCATGGAAAAATGTTCTTGAAAAGCCATCTTAAATATTGGAAGCGCAGAAGTGAGTTACTATCTAATGTCGCAGTTTGCTTAGCAGGAATTTTCTTCTTGTTTGTTGCTGCCGAACTCGCATTTTCGACGGATGCTGGTTCGCAGTCTGCTGTTAAAAAGGGGCCTTACAAAATTTTTTGTGCACATTAGTCTTATCCGTTTTTTTTTTTTATTGTTTGGTTAAATCTTGCGTTTGATTGGATTCTATAATGAGTGGTCTTACTGAACCGTTTCGAAGTTCTGCCTGGATTGTTAGGTGTTTTCCAAAGTATACCAACATGTCGAACAAGCTGGTTTCTGCTGCTTTCCACCAGGCAAAACTTTCAAGTAAATGTGTTAAAAACGAAAAACAAAATTTATCTGCAGATTTTATGTCTGTAGCCAGATTTTACAACTCAGCAACCTGATTAAAAATGTTGTTATTTCATAGTGACGACGGATTCGCCGAAGCTGCTGGTCTTCTCGATAACTTGTGGAGTTGTCACCATTTCCCTTCTGAGCAGCGCCGCTCGTGCCTTATTATCGACAGTCTTCCATAAGATCACTTCGATATTCTCCAAACTTCTGACGCCGTCTGTCGTTCCATCGGTGCAGTCGCGGGTCTCCATCAAAATGGGTCAGGTTCATCCGGGCATTTCTACCTCGATCCAGCTAGATACGCAAAGTCAGGCTGATTTGTTTGCGACTTACGAGATCATTGACTTTCCATCGCCGGTTATTGAAAGATGGAATCTGGAGAATCCTAGAAGAGTCGAGATGAAGAGTATCGGAGTTGGAACAGATATAAAAACTTGTGATCGTGCTTGCTCGCCTTGTTTTGTCAATAATTTAATGGAATCCAGCACGGAAGATCTACTGATTTTCGACGATTCCGGTGAAGTCCAGGTTTGTGAGCCGTCTCATTTCCGGTGAAGTTCCTTTTTGTTTTTCATGTGTCATTTTTTACCGGAAGTGTCATTGTTAATACCACATGTCATTCTTTGTTCGTGTGACTTTCAGCCCAAATGAATTTTCCCACGCAGTTTGAAAACCGGAAGCGAAAAGTAACATTTTGGTTTTATTAAAGCTGCAATAGTTTTTTGAGATTTCTTGAGTTGGTCGTTTTTTGTTCACTGAGTGTTACCTATTCTTTGGTTTTCAGGATGGAAGTTTAATCAGCCTGGAAGCCGGTGAAAATCCCCTGTCTCAAGAAAGCACCGAGCTCCATGAGAAGTTTGCTTCAATTCAACTTGCTCTCGATGGATTCAGTGAAGAAATGAAGGAAATGAATTACACGATGACTAATTTGTCAGTTTTATCCCAGCGTTACTACGGTGTCCCACTGACTGCATCTTCAGATAAATCCTCTACGGATTCGACCTTTAATTCTACTGGTCTGATTTGGGAGGATGAATTTGATACATTTCTAACCAATCCACCTTGTCAAACTCCAACCGTCTGCGCCGATTTCCATCAGGTAAGACACTGCTGAGAGATGTGTTGATTTAGTCCGTTTTTCTCACCGGCTTTGTTTGAATTATGAAATACACTTCGAAATGTCAATAGTCAAATACGCCATGTGCATTTAGTTTTTAGGAGTTGAACTAGCTTGATCAAATTAGGTTAGCGTGTACCATGTATTTCTTTGAAGAAATGCCCTCAACCTTTTGAGTTGGAAAAACTAAAAGGCCTTAGATGAAATTTGGGAAATTTTTTCGTCGATGAACCATGCTGCGTGTTGTTTTATGCGAGTTTTCGAATAATGGTTCGCTCCCTTTAACTTATTTGTGAACATGGAAAGCAGCTACTCCAGTTTTCAGATCAGATGAAATACTTCCAATCATTATTTTAAATTGCAGATAATATTTTATTATACAAAACTTTATTTGGAATTATTTATTTGCAATATTTTACTTCGATACAATATTTTGTTTGGAAAAATGTCGAACCTAGAAAGTTCGGGAATGAATCGATTTGATAACATTTTTCCACTTGAGAAAAAATGCCAATATTTGCGTTGTTGAATGGCGATATTTATCTTGCTCTTGTATTTCTCAGGATATGAGGCCTTTCGAGTCGGAGTTGGACGTATTCTCGACGAATCTCTTTCTGGAAGAGAATCTGCGAGAAGAAGAAGTGGAAGATGGGATGAATGCTCGCGACAGCGGATGTGGGGATATTTGGGATACTGAGTCTGAATCAATACTGTCATCTTGTCCCAATTGCTCTTCCTCCTCCTCTTCCATCCTCAATCAGCATAACGACGGAAGGCCCCTTTCTGCGCCCTCAGGAACAACCAGCCCATCCAGATCTTCTCTAACAAGTAACAAATCTCCTGATCGTGTTCCTAAACGCCGGGTTCGCCGGAAGTGAAGTTTGCATCTTTTAATTTTAGCTTTCAAAATATCTTGATATCTCAGTCTTGTATAGTCTATCAAAAAATGTATTTTCGCGTGAATTTCTGCATGCTGGTTTGCCTTTTTGAAAAATTGTTAATGTACTTGGATTTTTTTTCTCTGTTCTGCTGCGGTTACTGTGAGCGGTCTGATAAAATTTGTTGTCGCTCGGGACCTTCGTTTGGGCTGTCAAGTTGAATCATTAATTTTCAAGGTCCACAACGAATTTTAAAGTAAAATTTATTTCCTCAAGTCCATATTCCAAAATTGTAGAGTCAGTTTTTCTTGTGATGATATTGTTTAATATTCCATTTTCTGAATTACGGGGAGAAAATTTTAAGGTAACAAATGGGATAGAGCCATTGTTCTCTCCATTCATGTTCTTTTTTTCATGACGCATAAAATCGAAACGGAGGATTATTCTAACTGTAAGTTTATATCTTCTTCGTATCTTACTGGGTTTGATTGACTCATAATCGTTTAAGTTCGGTATAAAGTACGAGCTTAGGTTAGAAACTGCGGTAGTGTCTGGACTCCATTCATACGGTGGGGTGTTGCGAAATTGCTGTTCGTGTCGTCATCACCTTTCTTGAATATAATTTCTTTGAACAATTCGTAATCAATTGAGACAGATTTGTTTATTAACGGGCTGAAGTGAAGAGAGTTTAAAGTTGCAGTTTGACTGGGCCAAGGCTTTTCTCTTTATAATCGAGTAGAACATTCGCCATGCAAATAAAACCGGTCTGCCGATTTTTCGATGAAACACCTGAAGTCAAGGCAATCGAACTCAACAAGCAAAGCATGGCCACTTTGTTGCTTATTAAATTTCAAATGTGTGGAGCGAAAATGTTGAGTTGCCGAACTAGCGGATGGAAAGTACGCTCGCCCGAGGTAAATTACCGATCATCAATCTCACACATCCGTTTAAATCGCGTGTGTTCTTTCTGAAGGTTTTTTCTTATTTCAACAGGTTTTGCTGTTGTGTTTGTTAGTAATCTGAAAGCTGTGGTTATTTATCCATTGTGCTTGATTCTGTTGTTGGGAATGTTGCAGCACCGACAGGGAAATTATTCGGATATCGTAGAACTGCATCTTTCAGGTAAGAAGATTTTATCTGTGTGCCTCTGTTAGGAAGTTTCACTGAAAATATTCTCGTGAAGTTAACATTGCAAAAAATACTTCAATAATTCATCTCTAGGTTTACTGAATATCTACGGATGTTGTTAGTAGGATAATTTAGCTATCTCCATCGTAAACTTTCTGAATTCATTACATTTTGTGACGGCACGAGATTCTCTGGGGACAACATAGCAATCAATAAAATGTTGCTTGACTGGATTTGTGATCAACAGTTTGCGCTTCCGGTTACAAATTGTATATTTTTACCGAAGTTACTTTCCGTCCTTCACGACAGTGCCGTATGGCCTCGGTTAGATGTAGAACTGGGAAAGTGATATTTTCGGCGCTTTACGTTCTAGTTCTGATTTCTGATATACGAATTTGTTTTCTACCATGAACGAAAATCATAGAATTGATGATAAGTTTAGATGTGTGGATAACGAGTTTTCGAAAGAATTAGGTTTTCAGTTTGTGTCTCCATGCCCGAATCATCTGATTTTCATTTCGATGTGCGGTTGGGTGTCTGAAATGGGTGAATTTTTTTTGCTGAAACAAAACTTTTGGTAAATTTCCTGAAACGCATCAGCTTCGCACTCGTCTTCTTTGTTCAACAGGTTGTTTTGCAGACTGCTATTCCGCTGTTCATCTGACGCCACGCCACACTATTGTGACATAAAGAAGAATGATCGTTAAATTATCAGAAAATGTGGATTTCCTTGTTCTATATATCGGCTAGCTGTTTCATCATATGTGGAGGGGCAGACGGACAACCGGTACTGGTGGAAAAGTTTCGAGATGATTTCGGGCGTTTGGGGTTTTTGGATCCGGCGAAATGGAACGTCGCTGAAGAGCCTAGTCAGTATCAACACGAGTTGCACTATCATCGGACGGAGAATGTGTTCGTCCAGGATGGAATGTTGCATTTACGGGCGGATAATCGAACTTTTAAAGGTACTCTTTCTCTTATCTTTACTCAATAAACAACGGATTTTTTTCATTAATATTTTTCCCTGCGAAAATACCTGAAAAGATTGTGACAGACTTTTTGGGCTGATGTTATAAAATCGTTTTTATGTGACCTTTCTCGTGGGAATAAAGTTGATTTTATTATACATTCTTTTTTAAGATCGGCGATACACTTCGGGAAAAGTGGACACTTCAAACAAATTCGATATGTTATATGGGATCATCGAATGGCGTGCAAAGACTCCTCGCGGAAAAGGTCTAAACCCGAGGTTATCGTTGCAAAGTTTGGATTGTCCCACAGTTGTGCAGTGTTCATTTGGAGAGATCCTTATGATGAGTGTACGTGGTGACATGCCGAAGGACACATTGATAAGGTGAGGTTAGCGCTTTTGAATATCACACATTCTACGTAGTTTGGTCTTAAAGTCCCTCCAAACCATGTTTTTTCGTTATTTTCGGTTTGTTCGGATATTTTTCTGTCGCTCTCTTATCTTCGAAAACTGAAAACTGAAGTTTTTTTCTAATTGAAGGTCAACTTGGAAGAGTGCCGATTCAACCCCTCATCCGGCCATGCATATTCATCACCACGACAAGGATATGTCACTCGATTTTCACACCTACAAACTCTATTGGAGGCCAGATGAAATCACCTGGACAATCGACGGAAAAGAAGTATTCAAAGTCGATGGAGCAAATGCACGGCTTGTCAATACCAAAATGCGGGTGCGCGAAAAATTCCATATCCAGATCGAGAAAGTTGCTTCAAATCAAAAATGTCTGTTCAAAGATACCTTATTTTCTAGATTGTAATGAGTTTGGGTGTCGGTGGAGATTTCGCTCACTCTCCGTCAATCCAGACGAATTTCCCCGCAACATTCTTAATTGATTACGTCGTCGTGCGCCAACTAAGTGAAGATGCATCCGAAAGATTCTACAATCGTCGTGTTGTGCTTCCCGTACTTGTTGCTGTCGGAGGCGCGCTGGTTGGCGTTGTCGTCACAGTGATGTTGTTTCGTTGCATCCGCCGCCGAAATCTGCTCAAAAAGAAAGCTCAACTCTTAAAAGATACCAGCGTAAGTCAGGTTTATCTTCCCATGAAAATTACAAATGAGTCCAGTTATCGATTCCTTTTTTCGATAGTAAAAATAATTTTTGAAAGTTGTTTGTTTCGTTTTTCCCTCAATTACTCTGCTGAATGATAGACATCGTCTTCAGCTGCGTAAAATAACGTTTTACTAACTACGGCATTTACTAACTACGACATGTGACGAGTAATCAAATTTGGTGACAATTTTTCGTTTTTAGAAAGTGGACCTCACCATGCCAAGCTCGATGCCATCATCTTCATACTTGTCGGCATTGGCCGAGGATTCGACAAATGATATGCTCATTGAATATTTCAGATCACTCGAGATTCCATTATCAGACTTGACCCTCAGTATGTACATTGAAATCAATATATGTACCTTCTATTTAAGGTCAAAACCTACTTAAATCAACCGCATCTCATTTTCCAGCCCACGAGTTGTTGGGAAAGGGAGAATACGGCCTCGTATGGAAAGGCTATATCAACCACAAATTTCTCGACACTGAACTCACTCCATCTTCCTCGCTGGTCGCCATCAAGACACCCATCGATCTTCAAGATTTGGAGCAACAGAAACAGTTTTTCGAAGAAATGAAAATCATGACTAAAGTCGGGCGTCATTTGAATATTGTTAACCTCGTAGGAGCAGTCACTTCCGGTGTGATTCTCACATGTTTCAAAAGTCGTTATTCTGATTGATGATTATTTCACTGTTTATACAGGTAGACTCATGATGCTCTTGGAGTTTTGCCCTGGTGGTTCTCTCCTAGCTCATCTACGCAACAACCGCCAGAACTTCATCGATCAAACTGATTCAAACGGGATTCTTCGCCCGTTAGACAAAAAGGGTCGCCTTCTTCCAGAACCCGACTCTCCCATGTCTGCGGATTATGTTGGGATCTTTCATTTGGACTCAGCTCAGGAAGCCGACTCAAAGTTGAAAACAAATGATCTCATCGGTTACTCGTATCAAATCAGTCGCGGACTGGAATACTTAGCACTGAGAAACATCATCCACCGTGACCTGGCTGCCAGGAATGTTCTCGTGGCTGACAACGGAGTTCTCAAAATCTCAGATTTCGGGCTCGCTAGAAAACGTTTGATTTCCGATTACGTTCTGACAAACGATCAGGTAATTTTGGGTGGTTCGGAAAAAATGTAGTGGTTAACGTTTGAATCAACAGGTAGCGCTACCGATAAAGTGGATGGCCCCTGAGTCCATAATGAACAAAGTGTATTCGTACAAAAGTGATGTCTGGTCGTTTGGAGTGTTGATGTGGGAGATTTTCACTCTTGGTGAAGTGCCCTATTCGCACGAGCTCGCACCGGAGTTCCCTAGTCAAGTTCTTGAGCTGGTTCGGGATATTTGCGACGGAAAGCAAATGCCTCGCCCGCCATATGCACCATCGAATATGTGAGTGACCTTTTGGGTAAAGTTTGTCACGGTGATGTGAAAATCAGTTTTGTGTGCTTAGGTACGATGTAATGACAAGGTGCTGGACGCTGGATTGTGAGCGCCGTCCGCCTATCGACGAAGTTCGAGCGACACTCTTCCCACATGTTCCAGTTGGATCTGCTCACTACTACTTGCTCCTAGACGAGCCGTATCAAAATTACAATAAGCTTCATCAGTTTCTGTTCATGAATGAATCTCTTTCCTCTTTTGATAGTAACGCTTATGAGATTCCAACAGACTCAGTATTGAGCTCAACCTTGAACTAGACTAAACTACCGTTCTTTGGTGGATGTTAGCGGTGGCTGTTGAGGTTGTGTTCGGCGGTGGTGGTTGGTGTGAGGGCTACATAAGTGTACCGTATTTTGAACCAGAACTTGTGAATCTGTTTTATGTACTGTTTTGCCGCGGCTGCCACTGTTTCTGTCGTTTTGTACCACGCTTGCACAATGTGATCTTTCAAAACGGAAGAACTCGTCAGCAAAATTCGTGTGTCAGCGTTCATTCAGTTTTTAAAGTACCACTTGGTTCGTTGGTAGTTGGTTTGCTGCTCTGTGTAAATTCGCGATAACTAGTGGCACTTTCTCCCGCTATCATCATCGTTGACGAAACCAACGTATGTGTAATCCAATTCGGGATTTAGCTTGGTTGAACACCAAAAGCAAGGTTGACAGGGCAGAATATATAGCTGCACAAGCGCAAGGTGTTTCGATTCTTGGTCAGTCGAATCAATTTTGGTTTAGTTGGGAACAGTTTTTTTTCTGAGTCGAAAAATACTTGTCTTGTCTTCGTGCGTGTGTCAGACGTACCTGTACAGTCAGCAGGATATCAGTATTTAGCCGCCGAAAACCGAGTATTTCACAGACCATGATCAGTTACTGAATTACTCATTCCAAATCAGCAATGCACGAATTTCTCTGACAGTCACAACAGTAGCCAGAGATCTAGCTGAACCTTGCGTTCTTCTAGTGAGTCCTTGAGGGCCCATAAAGCAATGGCCAAGTGCCTTGCACAGGTACAGTATGGTTGGTGTTGAATGCAGTAGTTACAAAACGTGAACAATTTTACTGAATTTGAAAATAAATGCAAAAACAAAGGAGTATTAAAATACTGATAACTCAGCCTTTGAGAAAACACATACACCAACAAAATACTCTATCATCCGAAAAATCAAACAAGTCAATCAAAAGAGAATCAACAGGTTAGAGAACAAGCGCACTTGCGGACAACTTCGTAATGCTTATAGTACGTTTTGCGATTAAGGGGACACTGCATCTTTATCCTCCGCTGTTTCATCCTCGTTGGACGACAACACACCGATGTCGCAGGTGATGTCACGTTTGAGTGACAACCGCCACTACACTCCGTTATCTTTACCGGCTTTCTTGAACGACAACCGTTGGCATCTTGCAGGAACTCACGTTTGGAACGCTTTTCACACGTTGGCTCTAAAGGAAAATGAACCAACAGATCACATTGATGATCAATGCAACAAGTGAGATTATAACCTACCCTGTTCACAATGGGCTCCTCCGAACCCAAGTGGACATTCACATTCATAGTTCACGACATCCAAAGGTCGACATGTTCCACCATTTTGACATCGTTTCGGATCCTTGGTGCAGACATGGTCATCATTTTTGGCAAACAACAGACACCCTGGAGTAACTTTGTATTGATTCAACGGTTTGCTCAAATCAGCCAGATCTCCGTTGATTCTAATCTCGCTGACACAACCTACCAATCGAGGATTCGTTAGAAACTGAATAGGTAAAAAAATGAGTAGTGACCTTTCAAACTTGTGACATTTCGAAAATGCCATTGTTTGACGGCTTCACTTTTGACCACTTTCTCCAAACCTCCAAAGAAGATCCGTCCATCACTTGGAAGATACTCTCTTGGTCCTTCATTGATGACATACCGAGCCTGGTTGTCATCGATTTTCATACTGAGATTCTTTCCGCGGATGATGAATTCGAGGCGATGGAACTCGCCGTTATCCAGCGTTTCATAGCTAAACATATGCGAGACGGGATAGTTGCCCACGTCAAAAGAAGTTTTCAGTCTACCACGGAACAACTCCATCGACAAATGCGCGGTGCTGGTATGTGAGTCTTTCACGCTTTGCCCGTAGTAAAACACGACACCAAACTGTTCCTTAGTGGCAAGAGTGAATGTTAGATTGACTTCGGATTTGATTGGGAACTTGCTCAGTTGGAGGTAGGAGTCAGATTCGGTAAAGGTCACCCCGGATGTCATCTCGCACATCTTGCCACTGAAGCCAGGGTAGCACTTGCATTTGTATTCATCGACTTGGGAACCTGGAGGCTGATAGCACATCCCGTTCTTGCAATCACTGGCTTCGCACGGGGAGGCTTGTGGGTACATGAGCATGCTGACCATTGGCGCCATTTCGCAGTAACGTCCCTGTTAATACAGAATGTCACGAACTGAACAGAAAATGATCCAACCCCCCCCCCCCCCCCCGGGAATCTGATTTGGGATGTACCTGAAATCCTTCATGACATTTACAGGTGTAGTTTGTTACGCCATCCACGCAGCTGGCTCCGTTTTGGCACAGATTGATGGCACAGTCATCAATGTTCTCCGTGCAGTTCCGTCCTCTGTATCCAGGTGGACAAGCACATGCGTAGTCAGTGAACTGGTCAATACACATTGCACCGTTTTTACAGGGGTTCAGTGCAGGTGAGCAGAACTCGATCTTCCTGTCGCAGTACGTTCCCGAGTAGCCTTTCTGACATTTGCAAGAGTATGCCTGGATTGAGTCCACACACGTTGCGTTGTTCTGACAGACATTTCCGACACAGTCATCAATGTTCGTCTCACAGCGGTCGCCCTCGTATCCGGTCGGACAAACACAGCTAAAAAACCAAAGCTATTTAGAAAAGGCTCCTGAAATAACGGGCACAACGGACTGACCTGAACCGTCCATGATCGACGACCTTGCATGTTCCGCTGTTTTCACAAGGATTTCCGTAGCACGCGTCAATTTCGTACTCACAGTTCTTCCCATGGTATCCTGGTTGGCATCGGCATTCATAGTCAAGAATGTCTTTCTTCCGACATGCAGCGCCATTTTTGCATGGATATGTGTAGCAAGAATCGCACTTGACCAAAATCTTCTCCGACGGCCGTTCTGCGAAATAAAACCTTAACCGGATATTCAAAACATCTCTTTCAGTTGGCAGTGACAAACCATTCGGATTACAGATGAATCTGTCAGACGAAGCACTCAGTACGAGTTTATCCCTTAGTTCATCCGGTGTCGCGCAAGTGGCGATCCCTGGTTCGATGTAGCTCTTCTTGAACAAATCCGAAAGCCATTTCAAATGGCAGTCACAGTGAAATGGATTGCTACCAAGTGCTCTGAAAGATCAAAACAACGTTCTTGATATCATAGTTGATGCACGTTTGCAAAGATGTACTGACATGTGAGACATCATGACCAGGTCATCAAAGGTTCCTTCGGGAATCGTAGACACGTCGTTTCCATGTAGTGAGAGTAACCTCAGTGCAGTCAAGCCACGGAAGCTGTTCCGCGGGATACACTGGAGCTTGTTGTAACTCATAATCAATGTAGCTAATTTGGTCAAATTGGCAAAGGCAAAGTCGGGGATAAAAGGCACGAGGTTGTTGGACAAATCCAGTCGAACAAGTTCGCGGAGCAGGTTCAGTTCTGATGGAATCGTGTCGATTTCGTTCACATCCAAATATCTGAAAAAACACAGTTTCTTCACTCAGTAACCCGGAATGTCACGAAAACCTACAGTTCCGTTGTATCCGGTGGTATATTGGCTGGAAACGCTTTCAGCTTTTGGCGACTGCATCGGACCACAGTTCCCGTGCAGAAACACTTCTCTGGACATGGATAAGCTCTTCCAGCAAACAGTCCAGAAGAACAGACACTGTCATGAATTGGACAGGTCAGCTCTTTTCCGACAACTTGTTGCACTGGGGTATCCTTCAATGTCACCGGGGAAGCACACCGAGGTTTACCCACGAGTTGGAACGAGGCATCTTTTCGCTTCTGATTGAGCCATTCGGAGAACCAACCGAGATGACAGTTGCAGTGGATTGGGTTGTTCAAAAGGTTCCTGGAATTTCACAAAATATTAGACTAACAATTCAATGATTGCTTCGGTGTGATTACAGTGACTGAAGATTTGGGAGCATGTCAAAAGTTCCACTACTGATGCATGTGATCTGATTATCGTAGAACGACAGAATTTTCAGGTTTTCTAGCTGTCCTGATAACATTGAAGCATTTAGGTATCTCAGATCGTTGCTCGCCAAATTTCTGTAAACAAAACAGTTTAATTTTCCGAAAGGTCACACCCGTGCAAAACATACAATTCAACCAAAACTTTGGCACCCTCAAACGCGTTCTCCGCTATTGATGAGATGATGTTATTGGAGAGGTCACTGAAAAGATAATTCCGGATGAGCTAAGTGATCTGTAATTACTTGATGGAGTTATACATTTTGGCTAACGACGGCGCCATTTGGAACAGTCCAAGTCGCTCAAGTTTAGCAATCCGATTATCGTTCAGCAGCCTGTTCAATTAGCGAAAACAGAGGTCGTCATTAATTTCAGTCAAGAAACATTTGTATTTTTCTTACAGCTGCGTAGCGTATTTTGGGAGTCGTTTGGGTAAGTTGTCCAGTTTCCTCGAGGAACAGTTGACAACGCTGGCAAAACATGCGCACTCTTCCGGACACAGATTCACATCGACTCCATCATTCATCTCCTCTTTATTCTCACGCCCACCCGCTCGACAATATCCCGACGCAACGGCGCGCGTTTTGAGATGTTCGTCGCCTTTGCACTTGAATTTGTCCGGCTTGATTTGGTCGATACGCTGGCGATCCACACGATTCGGTCCGCCCTCGCACCGCGAACCGGAAGTCTCAATATTCGGGTTCGCTTGGAGATATTCACCCAACCACCGCAGATTGCAGTCGCAAATAAACGGATTACGCGCCAAATGTCTGGAATGAAATTTTCCATGAAAACAAACCGGATAACTCAGAAAAAAACCATTAAAAAAATCGAGTACAGGAAAATAAAACAAGAACCCTCTGTTCACAAAATTTCATTTTAGAAATCATTTTTGATATTTTTTTGATCAATACTGAAATTTTACAACAACGTACAGAGTTTGCAGTCGTTGGAGTGATGAGAATGTTCCGTTAGCCAACGAAGTCAGCTTGTTGTCATACAGTGATCTGGAATCGATGAAGAATAATTGAAGGAAACGAGAAACAGATGAAATTAAGGATGGAGATTATGGTGATGACTTACAGAAGGTTGAGATTGACCAAACTGGAAAATGTATCCACTTGCAGACAGGCGATTTTGTTGGAGTTTAATAGCCTGACAAAATAGATGTGAAGATCAGATCACGTTTCAGTATTTATTGTTCTGCGAAAAATGACTTGCAGTAACTGAAGTGACCGCAAGCCCCGAAAAAGACCAGCTGGGATTGATTGGATGGCATTCCCGTACAAGACTCTGCAAAAAAATGAACACAAAAACGGTAAGTAAAAAAGAAAATTTTCGCAAAAACACGCAAATTCAGATGGTCCAATTTCGTCATTCTAACAAGTGTTTTGAATTTTAATGCGGAATTTCTCTTTGGTTTTCGAATATTATTTCGATTTTATATTCACAATTTCAACAAAATTTTCAACTGACGAATTCTGACTGGTATTTTTCATTTACGCATCATTTCCACGTTTTTATTTGCTCTGAGAAAGCTTCAAACTCTTAAAACTATGCAAGCCCAGTTCGAGCATATTCGAATTTTCTACCGATAACTCGAAGAACTTCAGAAAAAACAAGCTCACAAAAAGCGAATATTTATCGTTATTATCGATACGGTATTTCACAGCATATGTTCATGATAATGTAAAACGCGAAACGTTCTCGACAAGCTTCTGTCTAATTCGAATAGCTTCACTAACTTACAGCGATGTTAATGACTCCAGCCCGATAAACGCATCCGGTGCAATGTCGATAATTTTGTTATTACTAACATCTCTGGATAACATGATGAATTAAGAGGCATGACATGTTGAGTCTCGGAATGATAATATCACTTACATTTTCTTCATGTTCTTGAAGCCTATAAATGCCCTTTCTCCAATGCGGTTGATCTGGTTTTGCTCAAGTCGCCTAAAAATTGTAATTAAAAATTCCACCATGTTTAAAAAACATAAGTCTCAAATTACAGCTCGGTTGCATCTGACGGAATATTAGCTGGGATGGCCTAAAAACATCAAACTTCATCGTTTTTGTCAGATCTAAAGAAAAACGGAAAAAGTGACCTTTAAGTCACGATCTTTGCAATCGACGAGACCCTCGTCCGTGCATTTACAATTTTCAGGACAATTGGGTTGGATATCATTGCAAGTGATCTCGGATGATCGCAAAGCTTGAGCAAAATAACTCTGTGATCCACTTGAGGAAGATGAACCGAAGTTGTACAATGAAAGACATTTGAGCTCTTTGCTTTCCAGTTCGGCAATGTTGCGGTTTCGGAGGGCTCTTGGTGAATGGCATTTGGTGAATAAAGCTAATCTCGGATTTCGCCGCAGCCAGATCGCCAGCCAGGAAAGATTGCAGTCGCATGTTAAAAGATTTTCTGATATTCGTCTAAAAGAGAAAATTTTAAAAATTAGGTTGATTAAATTCCGCTGATTTTTTGATGACTCACAGTATTCTGAGATTCCGCATTTCGACGAACATGTCTTTGGCCAACGTGGTCAGATTGTTGTAGTTCAGCGTTCTGTCAAAACAAATTATCCAAATTAATTAGAAATTCAACTTGCACACACTAAATATATCACGAATTTTCGGCTTAAAAAACTATGCATCGGAGAAGTGTAATCATGGGAATACTCCGAGATTCATTTCGAATGCTCTACGTTAACTGACTTCTGCTAAATTAATCAGTTTGATCAAAGTGCAGAATTGTGATCGAGAATATGAACTCCGAGAAACAATCCAAAAATCAAAATTCGATATGAAATTAAACTGATGAGTTGCAATGTCAATGAAGATATTATCCTTTTGGTATTGATAACAGTGATATGCGATGTGATTGTACTTGCGTAACAAGGTACTTCGTTCTCATCTGAAGTGTTTCTTGCCGAATAAAAAATAAATTAAAGAAAAACAAGCTGAAAATTATTCGACCCTGAAATTTGTAATGGAAAAGTGGAGTTTGGGCGGATGGATATTATGCTTACAAAATCTGCAGGTCCTTGAGATTCCTGATAGCCTCCGAGTCGATGCATCGTATTTGATTATTATCAAGTTGTAGATTCCGTAATCGCGGAACGCCAACGAGTGTTTTCCGTCCGATAAATTGCAGACGATTGTCGCTCAGATCTCTGCAAATTAAAATATTTAAAAATATCGGGAAAAGCCAAGAGATTTCTTATCTTGAACCGCGGATTGGCACTTTAATATTAATTTGCAGTTTTTATGGTCTAGTAGTATGCTGGCATAATTTGTATGTTTATTAAAACTGATCTTATATTAATTGTATTAAATCGAAGACAGAACTAAAATAATGAAACAATTCGCTGCTTGTTTCATTTATTAACAGCCTAGTCTATCTTCGCGCTCGATTATGGAAGAATACCACATGTCAAAATACAGATTAAGCTTTCCGTTTCGTAAAACGCAAAATGAGTGTTTGTGTAAAAGGTCAAGTTGGCGTGGCGAAGTAGTGGGAAAGAGTGCGGCTGGCTGGAGTCTTGGTATCAAGTGCCTTCCTTTCGTTCTTTAACCTTCTCTTTGCGTTTTCACTTTTATAGCGTTTTATGTAAAGAAACGTCGCTTGAAGAGCTGAGATGATTTCGAGACGAAAGCATGGCAAAGTTGTTTTTCTTCTCACAGGTTATCATAATAACACAGCCTGAAAAGACGGTTGAGGCAATGTGGCAACATAACTCATCGATTAAGTGATAAATAGCCGCTACCTGCCGACTAAAAGACGACACATTCCTACTGTGCACAACCCCTCAAACAGTCAAGCCCCGTCATCTCACATTTACTGAACTGTCTTTTAAAAAATAGTGTCAAGAAAACTCCACAGGATATCGAAAAACCAACAACGAGACCAAGTGGTTTCTTCATTCTGCTCAATGAGCAATTCGAACAATCACAACAAATCATTCTTCTGAAAGAAAGCTATATCTTAATATCTTCACCAGATTTTCAACGTTAAATACAAGTTAAATCATATTGTATAATAATTTTGCAAATATTATGGTGAACATGCTTGCTCTTTTATCCAAAAATTCCCAATGACAGCAAATCTGAAGAAATGCTGATCCCATGTTAAGTTTCAAGTTTTTCTCAACTTGAGCAATTTGGGTTTGCTTCGGGCATCGAATTTTATTTTCTTCTATTTAAGCAGAAATTAGAAACCAATTCTGGATAGAAGACGGTAACGCGTAAAATTTCTAACCTGTCCCTGCTAGTCTCAATGATGATCAAACCCAGTTTCAAGCCCTCTCAAAAAAGTGGTCAGCTTTTGGTGTGGAATCTAGAATAATAAGTGCAGCACGGACTGATTTTTCGACGTTTTCGTTCCGGTGAGATTTTGAACAAAAGAAAGGTATAAAAGAAAAAATATCTCTGTCGGTGGTCTGCACTTATGGTTATTCTGATTATTCATCCAAAGAAATTTCGTAATGAGGACAGGTTTTGTATCGAAGAGGAAAAATATGATCGTGCGAAAGATAATGGATGTTCAAGTGGTTATTCAGTGTGAAAAGAAAAGCTTTGTGCTTTTTTAAGAGGTCAGAATCGAGCGCCATAGCAAGATCTATGAAAACAACGAAAACCAGAAAATCTCAATTGATTATTTCAACAAATGCTAATAATTTCTACTTCTGTAAGAGAAGCCGACGAATTAAAAAGTAATCCGATGCGCTAATATGACCAAGTTTTCTGCTTTGCGTCAGATAGCGACACACTCGCATTTCTCGTTTTGAAAAATGACAATATAATTGCGCTTTTTCTTTCACTTTCCTTCTTTTCTTCAGTTGGCAGAAGAGAAGTGTCGGAAAAAGAAAAGTGATTGGCCTGATAAATTTATCATAATATAAATGTTGGTGGGAATAGTCAACAGTTGAGCTTTTCAGGCCATTTTTATTCAAATATGCGCGACTTGACGGTCGAGTACGGGGAAGGAAGGAAAATAAAAGGTGAGAAAAGAAGAAAAGCATATTTTCTCACTTACAATCGATTCAGCTGTCCACAGTTGGTCAAAAGAGAGTCCGGCAATGTCCGCAGTTGGTTCTTGTTGATTCTCCTATAAACATACCAATTCATTCAATAAAATGCACGCTTTATTCAATTTGGAAACGTGACAAAGTTTAAATCGTCCCTGGCCATATTTCCAAGTTCTCATCGTCAAAATGCCATTTCAGATTCGTACTGACTCAACCGCAAAAAGTAACATTTCAACAGAATCAGGAATTCTTAAACTTGATCGAATTTGAATAAAGATTTACTTATGCATAGTAATTTTCTGTTTTAACCTCCTGTAAAATCGAAGTAATCCGACCGAATAAAAAAGCCAGTCCGATTGTTAAGATTTTTTGGACCAAGATAGGGGACCCTCTATGCTTTATGTTATGTTGTCTTAAAAGAGGAAATAGAACCGATATTTTACTGGTGTTTGTTTAATCGCAAAGACCGCTGAGCGGTGAAGACATTTCTATATTTCTGAAGATGGAAAATTGATTTATGCCATTTGATTTAGATGGATTAGGAAGTGTTATATTGCCTCGAATGAGGAGAAATGACATCTTTTGGGTAAGAAAAAGACGGTCAAGCATGGCCCATGGGCATAAAACTATTGATTTTATTTGATCCGATGATTGTTATGGAATGTCAAAAGATGGCCAAAATGCCCCACCGGACGAATAATTCAAATCTTATCTCATTCTCGTCGGGCCATCGTGTCGAATAAAAAAGATATTACAATATCAAATTTTCTTCGACTTCCGGCTGTTGATAGATGAAACATTTCATCACTTATCGTAAGTGAAACATTCCGATTCGTCAAACCAAATAATGATTTGCATCTGATGATGTCCACCTTGACTAGAAACCAAGGCTGTAGAGATCTCTACAGCCTTGCTAGAAACCACCTTACTAAATGTCGCGGACAGCGCAAGTAAGAATTATTTGATTTTTTTGTATACGATCAAAGACGACTATTTCCGCCCACCCCAATATATGGAAAATGACTTCCATTGCCGCCCGCTGGGCAAAGT